>CAUYQG010065430.1:0-75744 GCA_963574415.1 Tarsius wallacei | reverse complement strand
AATGTTAATATTAAAATTTTCATACATTTTTTCGGCAACCCCTGTATATTTTTAATTTTTTTTTTTTTGGCAATATAAAAAATATGAAATTTTAAGGCTGCTTTTTTTTTTTTTTTTTTTTTAACATATTCTAGTCATTTGTTAATTTAAACATTAAAAAAAAAATTTCTATTTTTTTGTCTTTGTTTTTAGTTAGAGTCTCACTCTGTCATCCAGGCTGGAGTGCAAGGGCATGCTCGTGGCCACCGTAGCCTCAAACTGCTGGGCTTAGGTGATTCTCCTACTTCAGCTTTTCAAGTAACTGGAACTGGTGCACACCACCGTACCCGGCTAATTTATTTATAGTAGCGACAAGGTCTCACCAAGTTGCCCAGGCTGGTCTCAAACCCCTGGGCTCAGATAATCCTCTCACCTCTGCCCCTCAAAGTGCTGGGATTACAGGTCTGAGCCACTGTGCCCAGCCTTCTATTTTTATTTTTTTTGTATTTGAGATGAGGTCTCTTACAGGCTGTCTTGAGCTCCTGGCTCAAGTGATTGTCCCTCCTCAGTCTCCTGAGTAGCCAGGATTACAGGTGCGAGCCACCACACCCGGCAAAAAAAATTTTTTAATGGTAAAATATTTTAGGCACCACAACAAATATGAGGAATAAGGTAATGATAACGATCAGCATCCATTATCAGCCTTGTCAGATTTTAACATTTTGTCTTACCTGCTTTAGAAATTCTGTCTTTTAAGGAAGTAAGACCTGGAGTGACATTGAAGCCTCCTGTGAAACCAGCCCTGATTCTACCCCTTCCTGAATTAACGTCTTTTCAATTAGGTTTTTTTTTAAACTTTCTTATATATGTATATCTTTATAAAATGTAGCATTTTTCATGTTTAAATAAATTACATACTCACAAACTTTGGTTTAATATCACTTTTGAGATTTATTGATGCTGATAGAAGTAGTTCTTGTGTTTTTATTCATTTTTAAGACATATGTGTGTACCATATTTTATTTATTTTGTTAATGTGCATTTAGGTTATTTCCAGTTTTCCACCATTCTGTACAGTGCTGTCATGAACATTTATGCAGGTCTTTTTGAGCACATATGTGTTTCTCTAGGACTGTGTTTTCCAGCCATTTTGTTCACTAGACTCAGTAAGAATGTGCTTTATAGTGTACGTGTATACATGCATAATGGAAACTCCAGTTTTATAAAATATTTACCCTGAAATAGTATTTACCCACACAATGTGAGAGATGCCTCCTTGATATATAAGTTTATAAATATCCCTCAATTTAAAAAATGCTAGCTGGCCACAGCGGCTCACGTCTGTAATCCCAGCACTTTGGGAGGTGGAGGTGAGAGAATTGTCTGAGTCCAGGGGTTCGAGACCAGCCTGGGCAACTTGGTGAGACCTTATCTCTACAATAAATAAAAGAATTAGCTGGACATGGTGGCGTGTGCCTGTAGTTCCAGCTACTTGGAAGACTGAGGTGGAAGACTCCCTTGAGCCAACAGGTGGAGGCTGCGGTGGCTGTGAGCATGCCACTGCACTCCAGCCTGGGCGACAGAGTGAGACTGTCTCAAAAAAAAAAATGCTGATCAGGACCACAGTTGACAAATAATGGTCTAATGTGTATAACCTGAAGCATAACTGCTGGCTTAATGGGGCACACCTCTAGCTTGGCTAGAGATGAAAAAATGTCACTCTTCAAGGTGGCTTCACCAAACGTACCTTCCCATCAGCGTGTGAGAGCTCCTGTTCATCCATCCACACCAACGCATGCCCAGCCGATGGATGTGAAGCGGTGTCCCCGTGTGTTCTTAGTCTGGTTTCTAAGAGAATGGTTTTGAGTGCCTTCTCTTTGTTGGGCCTTTTCAGAGCAGTGAAGATACTACCAAGAGAAGTGAGACATGGCTTTCCTGTCCTAGGATGCTTGCACTCTAGGAGAGAGAGGTGGACTTGTAACCCACTGAGTGGCAAGGGGACACACTGGAGGGAGCAACAAGCATCCTGCCTGGGGAGAGGAAGCTTGCCCTTGGTCTTGAAAGATGGTAGGCATTTTCAGGGAGCAGTGGAGAGGAGAGGAGGGGGCTAAGCCAAAACACAGTGTGTTCAAAAACCACGTCATCCAGGGAACTTAGTGCTAGTATCTGTGTAGAGTCCCAGGGTGGGGGAGACCAAGGAGGAGCAGGGGCGGGGAGGGGTGGCAGACACGCCGGGCCGTGGGTCGCATGCGGTGGCACCCGGAGTCACAGTGAAAGCTTCAAGCAGAACATTAGGAATTTTGTTTTTACAAGTCTAGACATAGATTCTAGTATTTTTTTAAAAACTTGAAAATTTTTTGTCTTAATTTCAGTTTTAGACTCATGAGTTTGGTTGTTATTTTTTAAATAACCTACCTTTTTGAAACAGAAATGGAAATGGTTGTTTTTCCTTTGAACTGATGTTGGTCATTTGCTATCCTGGTAGGGAAATAGAGTAGTTGTAGCCTCGCACAGGCACTTTTCTCTCATCTGTGCTTCTTGGCTTGGTTTTAAGTGGGAGGACAGGTGGTCTTCACAGGTTTTTTTAAATTGTCAAATACACATAGGTCTAGCTTTGTACAGCTTGGCAATTTTAAGAATATGAGCTTTTGGACATCTTACATGAGGATATTTTCAGTCTTTGTTTCTTACTCTTGCTACATCATAACAAGTATGAATATAGTTGAACAAATTTCCTTTAGAAAGCTGGAGTGCCTCTTGTTAGTCTTTCTCTCTCTCTCTCTCTCTCTCTCTCTCTCTCTCTCTCTCTCTCACACACACACACACACACACACACACACACACCACACACACACACACACACACACACTAAGATGATTATATGAACGAGCTCCTGGGGCTCCCTGGGGCTTGCGGCATTCTTGCGCGGCCAGTACTTTCTACTAAGAGCATTTGTCTTGCTTTAAGGCGGAAACATTGAGGCCTGCCAGTACCTAATTTAATAGAAGCAGTTTTAGGAGACCAAATTGGAGAGAGTTGTAGTTTGAAATTCTTAGTGCCTTGAAAGAATGAATGTGAAACTACAGCATGGAATAGTGAGCACCTGATGATGTGTACGTGTTTGACAGTAGCATTTAGTGAGAGGTCTCACACTTGTGCTCATTTTAAGGAGCAAGTTTAAAGGCACGTTCCCTGAGATGCCTGGGCACCACTAGCATGGCATAGATGCTGTTTTTAACTTAAGAGAATCCTGTGCAGGTAGAGGAACTTTTCCAGACCTTACAGTTCACGTGTTAATTGCCTTTTCTACCTGCTTGACATTTTAAAACTTACATGCTTCCCTCCTTGATATTTCCAAAATACGGGATTTTTGTTAGTTCAGGATTTAATCCAGGGAGAGCGTTTACTAAGGGAACCATGCTTGAGTTTAAAACAACTGGACAAATGTGTTGCCCAGTGGCCCTGCCTGTGCCCTTTGTTCTCAGAAAACCCTGGCGTGTTGATTCTCTGGCTCACGGTCTGTCACCCACCCTTCCCTGCCTCACACACACTCCCGCACACATGTACACGCACACAGTGAGCAAGGCAGGGAGAGAGTCAGGATGTGAGGGCATGTCCTCAGGTGGGGGCTGGAGCCTTTTCATTTATTTTCTGCCCTTAGCAAATGTAATGCATGTTAACACCTTGGCAGCAAAAGTGGGCTGGATCAATTGGATACAAGGTGACTGTTCAAAAATAAACAAAGTGAAACAGCATGATCTTGAATTTACAGGCACCATGTGAGACTGGGCAAATGGACCTTTGCAGGTGGGTTGCCATTGGCTGTGAGTGTGCTCAGTGGAAGGCCAGTGGACAGGGTGTTCTCTGTACTGTGTAACCTTGAAGCCTCGCCTTGGCTTGCATTTCCCTAGAAATGAAATCTAAAGCAGATTTCTACTCCTTCCTCTTAGCTTTCCTTCCTCTTAGCTTTTAAACAAAAATAAGGCTTGTACGTTTGCACTAGACTTGCAGAGTGCTAGAGAGGGTGGCTCTGGCTTTGTTTTTTGGTGCTCTTTTTTTTAAGAAGTAGGAAGAAAATACAAGATCATTAACTTCTCATGCATATTCTATTTCAAATGACTGAGAAATGTAAAGCACATTTGTTAAGGTCTGTAAAACTGAGTGTGTTCACTTCTCTGGTGGGTAAAAGCTCCTGCTGTATCTGGAGACTGTTTTCCATTTTTCTTCGATCCCCCTTGAATTGGAGATGTTTAATGGTAGAGGATTTCGGTGTTAAGCGATAATGCCCATGAAAACGTTGCGTTTAGGGTGTTAGAGCCCTGGAATGAATGTAATTATCTGCCTATAAAGAAAAAAGCTGAAGTCATTTGAAGAAAAATTAACAGGTGCAGGAATATGAGCCATGTGAAAATTTAAAATGCACCTGAGAGAGTCTTCTGAGAGTCAGGGGGTTCTGGGAGTTTTTTCTTTCTTGTCTTTCATAATTGAACTCGATGTGAAATGCACATTTTAGCTGGGTGGACTTTAGGAGGCCGGTGAAGATCAAGGAATTTTTAAATCACAGATTGCCTTTGGTCTGTTTCGATATGATTGAAAGGAAAAGCTGTGGGACTCACCATTTTCATGGCACGGGTGAGGCTCAAAGACAGCTGCGCACTGAGGGGGTGAGTTCTTTGGAAAGACAGGCAGAGTCAAGGTCTGGGCCACCCAGCCAAGCCTGTTTGCGTCTGCTTTGGCCACAGGTGCAGACAGGCTGTTTTACAAAGAGTTCTGCTTCTCAACAGATGCCTTTCTGTTTGTGTTTCTTCTGGTGTAAACCATATGTGGGGAAGGAGTCCATTCTGTTTAGAGGTGAAGGGTGCTCCCTGCCAGAAAGCACCGGTGGTGAAGTGGCTTTTCTCTTACTTTATTTGCTTTGTTTTGCCTTATTTATTTTTGAGTTGAGGTCTCACTCTGTCCCCCAGACTGGAATACAGTGGCATGCTCACGGCTACTGCAGCCTCAACCTCCTGGGCTCAGGAAATCCTCTCGCCTTGGCCTCCCCAAGTGCTGGGATTGCAGGCGTGAGCCACCGCGCCCAGTCACTAGTGTTTATTTTAAAGTGTGAAGCAGTGGGTGAGGAAACCTTCCCACCAGTCTGCAACGGGGAGCCAAGCCCGTGGTTTTATCTCCGGAAGCGAGCTTCCACCACGCCTTTGAAGCTGTGGAAGTTAATTTCATAGCCTCAGAGAAGGCTGTTGCTTCCCTCAAGAGCAGGTCTAGGGGTGCTGGCAGTTGTCATCTGGCTCACAACTTGACTGAAGACTAGCCTCACGGAGTGCTTCCTGTGTGCCAGGCACGTTAATAATAGCTGCAGCAGCTGCCTCGGTGTGCCTCTTAGGCCAGGCACTGTGCTTTGTGTTAGCACTTTGAATATTGTCCTCCGTCCTTAGAGAAACTCTAAGAGGCAGGTGCTTTTGTTTTTTTTCGTTTTTGAGTAGAAGTCTCACTGTCGTCCAGTCCAGGCTGGAGCGCAGTGGCATGTTCACGGCCACCACAGCCTTGACCTGCTGGACTCGGGCGATTCTTCTGCCTCAGCCTCCTGAGTACTTGGGACTACAGGTGCTTGCCGCCACACCCGGCTAATTTTTTGATATTTTGTAGAGATATGGTCTTGCCATGTTTCCCAGGCTGGTCTTGAACTCCTGGGCGCAAGCAGTCCTTCTACCTTGACCTCCCAAAGTGCTGGGATTGCAGGCATGAGCCGCCCAGCAGTAGGTACTGTTTTCAGTTTTCCTGTTTTACAGATGAAACCTGGGGGTTGGCCCAGCCTTAAGCCAAGTGAGTTGTGAAGCTGAGTGGTCAGCTTAGACTGGCTGGCTCGGGAGCTCTGACTCTGAACCGCTGCATTTCCCCTATCGGGGCTGATAATTCCCTGGACTGTCTGGCAAGGGAGTGATCTTACTTCATCAAGGGAGTGGGCTCAGAGAAGATAAGTTATTTACTGTCATAAGGCTCAAGTTGAAACTAGAATTCAAACCTGGGTGAGTCTGAAGTGAAAGCTTCTGTCTTTCCACTGTGTATGTCACATGACCTCCTAGAGTCCATTACTGTATATATAATTGACAAAGACCTTTCTTTTTCTTGTGTTGACTGCCCTTCATGTGTGGAGGGATTTGTCTAAACATTGACTTTTGTGGTGGTTGTTTGGACTTGGTGTATTGTCTGCTGGCAGCAGTGCTGTACCTGGTTGTGGTTCTGAGGCTGTCTGGCCAGAGCCCCTGGGATGGTCGGTAGGTTTTGCCTCCTCGAGCCAGTGGCACCTGTCTGGGTTCCAAGGGAGGAAGAGAAGCAGACGTGTGTACCTAGTGGTTTCTCAATTCCATCTGTCCTGTGTAGGCAACAAATTAGAAAGTACGGGGTCATGGCCAAGTGCAGAGCCTCTGAGGTCAGCCCTGAGTGCCTCCCCACTCCTCACTAGATGACTTGAGGTGTACCTTTCAAGACTCAGTTTCCTCATCTGTAGAAGGATTGGGTGTCCTCGTGGGTGTGTGGGGCTTGAACAAATCCAACAGGCCACTGGGTGCTTAGGGTGGTATCTGGACCCAGTGGGTGTTCAGGGAGTGGTGGCAGTGGAGGTGCAGATGGTGGTGACTTACCTGCTGTGAGGCCCGGCTCTCTGTTACCAGAGCTTTTTGTAGAGGCGAATGCTTTCTGGGGCAGACTGCTGTGTGATATTTGGATTGGACACAGGCAACATCTGGGATTCCTTTATTCCATGGTCACATGTGAGTCAAATTGCCTTGTGATGGAAGCACTGTGTCTTCAGAGTCTTATGTTGTAAAGTTGTATACACTTTAAAACCTTGACTTTAATAGGGGATACACTTGGTTGTGTTGAACAAAATTACTTAAGGATCGAGCAAAGTTTTTGATGAATGGCTTTGATTTTTTTTTTTTTTAAACTGCAATGGGGTCTTCGTGTGGGGGAGAGAGGACCCAACTTCCTGATAATAAATGAATAACTTTCATGAGCACCTGAAGTTCTTGGTGAACTTAAATGTAATGTCCTTTTTAATTTCTCAGATGGAGACACTGAGGTAGGAAGAAGGGATAGGCTTGGCCAAATTGACTAAGGCAGGAGTAGGCAGACTTTTTTCCTGTAAAGGGCCGTGTGCAGGCTAAGCAACCCTAATCTGAAACTCCAGAATGCTCCAGAACTCAGAACCTGTTGAGTACCACCGTGATACCACAGGTGGAAAATTCCACATGGAAGTACTTAATACAAATTTCGTTTCCTGCTCAAAATTATTAAAATATTGTTTCAAATTACCTTCAGGCTGTGTGTAGAAGGTATATGTGAAACATAAATGGAATTCATGTTTAGACACAGGGCCCCTCCCAAAGATATAGCGTATGTATATGCAAATATTCCAAAACCAAAATCTGGAAACATCCGAAGCACTTGTGGTGCCAAGCGTGTTGGATCAGGGATACTCAGCTTGTAGCGAATGTCTTAGGCTTTGTGGACCAGGTGGTCTCTTTTGCACCTTCCGTACCGCAGCACAGAAGCAGCCATTGGTGGTGCATGGTGGATGAGCATGGCAGGTCCCAAGAAAACTTTATTTTTGAAGCAGATGATGGCCATGGCGTGTGGCCCCCGGACTGAGGGGTAACATTCCTGCTGGCTCTTTCCAGGAAGCCACACCTCGGCCCTGATCTCTCCATGCGCACTTGCTAAAGCCTGACTTTCCTACGGGCATCAGCCTCAGGTCTCTTTTCACAGAACTGTCCTTGGCTATAAAGTGATTTGGGTCTGTGTAGTTTCAGTTGAGCTGTGTCCCCGATTCCAGGTTAACATGGCTGCCTGCCTTCCAGACTTCTCTCCGAGAATATCCCCACAAGCCCATGCGGCTTCCGCGTCTGGACCTGAGTTCCACTGCACCAGCCAGTCACCACGCTCCATGTGGTGTGTGTGCACACAGCTGTTGCCTGAGTGGGGACCTGTGTGTCCTAACTCGCCACCCATCCTGTTTGTTCTGCTCACTCCCCCGTCTCTTCCCTACTGCAGGAGTCAGCCCTCAGGATCTTACCTGGACTTTTGAACCAGCTCACGGCTTCAGGGCTCCCTGTCTAGAGCATCTCTTTCTGGGCTGCCTTTTTTCTTGCTGCCAGAGTGATCCTGTCTTAATACACCTGATCAGGCTCCTTCCTGCTTACTAACTCTTAGTTGCTGAAGAGTTGCTCTTCAGCAACTAAGAGTGGGTGAAAACCTGACCTTGGTGTATAGGCTGACTCGAGGGAGAGGTGGTACCTTCCTGCCTTGGGGCCACACAATGCAGTGCCAGGCTGCACCCTGACCCCCACGCGCTGGCCTTCTTAGGGACAGTTCCTGACTGTGCTGGAGTCTGTTTCTCTCCTGGCTAACTTTTGCTGACTATTCTGCATCCCCCTCAAGCCTGGCACCTTCCTCACAGCCTTCCCTGTAGCCACCCCCACCCATATTCGTCCTCAGCATGTTTCTGTCTTCTGTTTGCTTTCTTGTCATTCTTGGCGCTCCCTCAGATCAGCAGTGGCCACTTCCTCTCATCTACTGATTGCCTGTGGCACCAGCTCCCTCCTCTTTCGAGCTGCTCCTTAGAGGATAGCCCTGTGTCTTCCCCTTTGTCCCCAGCTCTCAAAACTGTCCCTGGTGCACGCAGGCTTGAGCACTGCAGCGGGAGGGCGGTCGGTAACTACTAGCAGAAGTGGGGCTACGCATACGTTTTTGTCTTTTGAAGGGTTCTTGTTTCTACTCTTCTAGGGCAGTTAGAAGCCTAAGGACAGTGGTGAGAGGAGCACAGCCCCAGCCCGGGGTCTGTGGTGGCAGGACTGCTGGGAAGGGGGCCGGGCTCAGAGCTGCCCCTTGCCTGCTCCTCATGACTTGGCAGCTCTCTCCCTGGAGCAGTGGTTCTTTGGGATATTATACATCAGACACTCACGTGTGCATTTCTGGTGAACACGAATCCTTGCTTCCCCACAGTCATCAGGACCCCAGGGACTTGTGCACACATGTTTCTTCCTGTATCCAGTCATTTGTCCCATCCGACATTCCCCTGTTCCTTGTGTCATGCAGCTCTTTGCTCTTTCTTTCTGTGCGGTCTCACTTCCCTTTCTCTGAGAGAGGCTCCAGTTGCAATGAGGTTCAGATGATGACCGCGTTAGTGTCTCATTTTAGAACTCTGGATGCACTTACATTTTCTGTAGGAACACTGGTATAGATGAGGGTTAATATTTAAAATAAAATAGTGGACCCCAGATACGAGTGAGTTAAATTGGCTTTTATTCCTGGGAAGTGACATTCTGAGCTTACGCAAGGGCTTAAGAACTTTGGAAACAAAACTGACATCTGTGAGTTAAGGACTTGTGGAACCAGATATGCTGTGGAGAACCTCATCCTCTTGCTGAACTCACACCCCGTTTCTTACCCTCACAGGCAGAGACCTGGGAGCTCTGTTAAGGCGGCCCTTCTTGGGAGCAGCCCTAGGCCGGCCCTGGAAGGTGGGTTGGAAAATGGAAGGTGCTGTTTGTGTTCCTCTGTAGCTAGATCAGAAGAGTTCAAGACAGTTATTTGCAGTCATCTTTAGAAGTGCATGTGGCTGGATTTGAGATTGAGCCTATTCCGTAGTTAGTTGGAGCCTCTTGAGAGGAACCTTGTGATCTTTTGTTTTTATTTTATTTTAAAGTTATAGGGTACACATCAGGATTGCATACATAAGTGGTTTAGGTGCCTGTGGATTAGGTCAGGCACCCTTACTGATGTTATGTGCCCTCCCCACCCCCTACCTTTTGATTCTTAAATGACTGCTCAATAATCTGCATAACATGCGAACCATTTCATTTCCAAGATGTGAAATAGGCATCTATAAACGAATAGTTCTTGAAATAGTTGTTAAGACAAAATTCATCCAGGATTTTCTCCAGAAAACCCTCTTTGCTCCATTAAAATGCAGTTGGTTGGACTAAGAAAGCATATTCCAGTCCATGCAGTTAGCCTTCGCTGTAATGGGATGAATCCTGGAATTTTGGGTGCATTATCATCATCAGTGGGAGTGAGTCCCAACCACATATAGCTAGAAACCTTCACTGGGAGACACAGAGGCTTCTGTCTTATTCATGGGTGTGCTTTCGTTCTTTTTTTTTTTTTTTTTTTTTTTGTGTTGGAGTCTTACTCTGTTGCCCAGATTGGAGTACAGTGGCATGCTCCGGCGATCCTTCCACTTCAGTCTTCCAAGTAGCTGGAACTACAGGCGCATGCTACCACCCCCAGCTAATTTTTTTATTTATTGTAGAGACAAGGTCTCACCAATTTGCCCAGGTGGGTCTCGAACCCGCAGGCTCAGGCAGTCCACTCGCCTCGGCCTCCCAAAGTGCTGTGATTACAGGCTGAGCCACCGACCCCAGCCATGCTTTTGTTCTTGACACCAGTAGAACGTTAGACTCTTACAGCTTAGACTTTATTGATAGCCATCTCCTGATGGTGAGATTAAGACGCAGTGCTTCAGAGCTATGTTGCTATTAGAGTTAGAAGAAAGTTGGCAGACACTCTTCGTGTAGTGCCATCCAAGCTCGGCCTTGTGGATAGATGACCCAGTGGTGTGCTGGGGACGCTGGGTGGCCATCCTGGGAGAGGGGTAAAGCTTTGACCTGTAGTGTTTGGTGATTTCCAAGGGGTGACGACTCTACCGGGGCTGGTTTTAGGCTCCCAGTGTGACGTCATGTCAGCTCACATGAACTAGTCTCAGCTATCAACTGTTGAGGATTGTGCAGCCTCGTTTTTTTAAGTCTGTATTTTTAATAGCTTATTCTTGTCTTTATCGTTGTCCTTTGTTTTTTGAAAACTGGTCTTACTGAGGTATAATTTACACAGTGAAATCCAGCAGTTTGAAGTGCATGTATTTGATGAGTTTTGACACCTGTGCCTCTGGCCCATTCCCCCCTGATATGCAGTTGCCAGGTTCATGATTCCGAAATGTTGCTTGGCATCCATCACCCACCTGTGAATGAGCTCTCTACTAGCCGCACAGTTCCCAGGATAAAGTACCAGGTTCTGCAGCCTGGCCCTCATCAGTTGCTTCTCGTCTCCTTTTCCAGCATTACCTACCGCAGCCTGGCTCCGTGGACATTGCTCAGTGTCATTCCAGTGACACTGGCCAACTGGTTCCAGATACACTTCCTGCCTCTGTGCCTTCCTCATGGCTGGATGCTGCCTGAGACATTCCTGTCACCTCACCCTCCTCCTTGTCACGACTGTCTTGCCTTTTCTTAAAAGTCTGGCCCAAGCCACATTTTCTTCTACGTCCAGTTCTCAGTGGTCCCCCTCATCTGACCTGTTATACCACTAGCTTGGCACTGAACTTGTGCAACTTGTATTGAAATTCTGGATTTTTTTTTTTTAAGCCCTTTGGTCTCCTCCAACAGAGTTGTAGACTATGATAGGGCAGGAAATGTACAATTCTGTTTTTAGCACTTTGTTAAAAGAGAAAAAGACTTAATAAATGATTTTTGATCATAATACAACTTTAGGCAGCTCTTCCAACTCAGTGAGTCACAAACTCAGTGACACCACTGGGGTGAAGAGTCATCGATCTCCTGGAGATTGAAGGTTTGTGAGTCTCAGAGTGTAAATGTATAGCAGTGTCTCTCAGAGCTAGTGTTAGTCATTAAAATGGATACTGGAGATTTTGCCTCTGCCTTGGAAATTCATTCAAAGGTCGTTAGCATCATGGACTTTGAACTTTGGCAAGGATTAAAATTTAAAGTAGGTCCCCAAGGAGAACTCAGCTTTATTGCACTTTTTGAAGTATGGGTGAGAAGTCAGTAGGGTGTATCTCGTTGGTTTCCTTCCTGTCCCAGGAAGTCATATTTTGGTATTCTGAAAGAACTTGTGTGTCTTTTTCAGTAACTTTACCGTAAGTAAAGTGCTTTGCTTTGCTTTGCTTTTTAAAATGTGTGTTGTCTCTGTAAAAAGTACAGATGTGCTTGCCAAGAGCTGACGTCAGATGCTGCCCCAACAGAAGCTTTAATTCATGCGAGGCGCCTGTTTCTCTCCTTCCCAGCCTTCCCGCAGGTTCCTCTTCTTCCGTCCCCTAAATCCTGGGTGTACTCAAGGCTCCACAGTGCATGCTCCTCTCAGTAGCTGGCGTACTTTCCTTGAGTGAGTTCCTCTACTATTGGCCGAAGGTGAAGTTTCCAGAGCCACAGTTCTCTTGGCTCCAGTCTTGGAAGGCCTGTGCCCACTGGCCTTGTCCACTCAGCAGCTCTGCAGAGACCCCAGATCCTGCATGTCCTGATGGGCTGTCTCTCTGTATGTCTTAGGCCCCTTCTTTCTCCTTGATAGCTGGGTGGTATGACCATCCCCAGGTAACTCAAGCCCCAGACTTGGATGGACTCAATCTTGGCTTCTTTCCTCTCCTTCTGTGTCTGTCAGGTCCACCTCAGATGTTCTCTGAAACCCTCTTCCTTCTCTCTGAGTTTAGGCTAAGCTTATCCCTTGTTGGGAAGGGGGTTCCCCTGCCCTCCAGGCCCCTCATTCCTAAACTAAGAGCAGGTCCACTGCCCTGGCCTTAGATTAACCAAGCCCATAAGTCTGAAAGGTAAAATTGGAAAGCCAGTGCCTAATTTTCAGTGTGTACCAGGGCGTTGTCTCTCTAGAGGTAGACATAACTGGTAGCCTACACCCTAGCTAGAAAGAAAGTTGTTTGAGAAGGGTTCAGAGCAAACGCAATGAGATGAACTGGGTGAATGATGCCTGCTGTAAACTGACAATGCTGCCGCCTCCTGATAGCTGTTAGGACCAGAAAACTCATTGCTGAGAGCACCCCCAAGTCACTTCAGTGGCCACTGCTCACATTCCACTTTTAAATCCTCCTTGTTTGCGGAGTTGACCCTATTTGTTGGGTTCCTTGTTTCTTTACTTGTATGAACACGTTCCGTCTGGCTGTCCTTGAACCTTTCTCCATGGGAAGCCAAGCTTTCCCCTTCAGGTAGCCTGCAGCCCCCCTCGAGTCACTGTGCACTGATCTCCAGTTGAACCCGGAGGGCCCGTAGCTGTCCTGTAAGAACACACTGCTCATCACCCTGTGTGTGTAGCCAGCAGCACCACCTCTGGCCCCACCTCCTGGTTAGGACAGGAGAGCCTTCAGGGGCCTCCTTGCCTCC
Organism: Tarsius wallacei; assembly: GCA_963574415.1. Taxonomy (NCBI): domain Eukaryota; kingdom Metazoa; phylum Chordata; class Mammalia; order Primates; family Tarsiidae; genus Tarsius; species Tarsius wallacei. The sequence goes on along the minus strand of CAUYQG010065430.1, from coordinate 62,587 downwards.
TCCAGGGAGCCCCCTCCCGGCACTTCTGTCTTCCTGTTCTGTAGTTGACTGCCTGCCTATCTCCCCACCAAGGGATCGATCGTTGCAGTGTCTGAGGGCAACTCTCTCATTCCCGGCTCACATGAGCAGTCAGGGCCCCCGCCTCACACGAGTCATTTAGCCAGTATTTGTGGAACCCCTGCTGTTGGTGGCTGGTACTTGGCAAAGTGCCTTCCTGGAACTTGAACTTTGTTGAAGGTGAGGGAGGCTGTAGACAGACAACGTAGGAATTATGGTAAGACCTTCAAGGAGACAGACAACAGGGGGAGCAGGGACCAGTGGGGTTGTGTACTGAGGCTGTGAGGTCTCTGAGACACAGCGTAAGAGACAAGAAGCAGCAAGCTGTCTGTACAGACAGGGCAGTCAGGCTGGGCAGAGGAGCAGCCGTTGCAAAGGTCCTGGGGAGGAAGAGAGCTCGAGTGTCTGAAGAAATGAAAGTAGACCAGTGTGGCTGGGACAGCAGAGAGGAAGAATGCAGCCGACCTTGGGAGGCAGAGTGTGGGCTTGGATGAGTGATGGTAGGCAGCTGATTGACAGAGGCCAAGGTCTACTTGGAACTAGTACTGTTAGGACCTGTGGTTCTGAATGTTCATTTTGCACACTGTCTTCTGGGATGCTAATATTAGAAAATAATGATGGAAAGAAAACCTAGGTTTTCAGTCTTTGTGTGAAATGTACCTTACAATTGCAAACACTCGTGGGACATTCCTTGCCTGAATTTCTATCCCTAGGGAATTTAGAATCCACCTATACTGAGAATTTTGTGTATCATAGTTAGAATTTTCACATAGTCTTTTTAACCATCATTGTTTTCTCCTGATTGATCTACTACTGTTGAGATAAATACTGTTAATTTTTTTGTTTGTTTTTTTTGAGTTGGAGTCTCACTCTGTTGCCCAGACAGGAGTGCAGTAGCACACTCATGGCCACCCCAACGTCAACCTGCAGGACTCCGGTGATCCTTCCATCTCAGCCTTCCAAGTAGCCAGAACTACTACCACGCCCAGCTAATTTTTGATTTATTGTAGAGATGAGGTCTTGACAAGTTGCCCGGGCTGGTCTCGAACCGTGGGCTCACGCAATCCACTCGCCTCGGCCTCCCAAAGTGCTGGGATTACAGGCTGAGCCACCGAGTCTGGCCAGTACTGTTAATTTAATGCCACGTCCTCATCTGAAAATCAATTCAGGATAAGCACAGCTGAGTCACTTAGGCTCATGTGAGTACAGTTTTTAATTCTGCTGATTGATTCTTTAAAATTTATTCAAAAAAATTTTTGTAGAGACAAAGTCTTGCTTCATTGCCCAGGCTGGTCTCAAATTTCTGGCCTCAAGCATTCCTCCCACCTCAGCCCTCCAAAGTGCTGGAGTTACAGACATGAGCCACCATGCCTGGCCTGATTGATTTTTTTTTTTTTTGAGTAGGAGTCTCACTCTGTTACCTAGGATGGAGTGCACTGGCATACTCACAGCTACCGCAGCCTCAACCTGCTGGGCTTAGATGATCCTTCCACCTTGACCTCCCCAGTGAGCCACTGCACCTAGCCAATATGTCAGCTATTCTTGAATCCTCTTTGCCTCTCACAAACAATTAGTTATCAGATTCTTTGAGTTCTAGAAAGTTGAAACATGGCTTCCTCCTCAGCCCCTTCCACTGTCTATGAGCTCCTACCTTTCTGCATACCAGCCTCAGGGAGCTCTCCCACCTGTGTCTCCCTAAGTGCTGTGCAGTCTTGCTGTGGTTCAGTTTCCTGACCAGAACAAGTCTGAGTGTGGAGTGTGCTCACTCCTACAGAAGCTGTGTGGTCTTGGTAGTGTGGGTAAGAGCAGCCCTGAACTAGACTGCCTGGATGCCCGTCCTCCCTCTACAGCTCACCCAAGAATGAGAAAGGTACATTTGCCAGGTAAACATCTGAATACAAATACTCACCTGGATGGGTGTAAACATGTTGAGACAGTTCTGTCAGAGTGGAGGGACATATTAAGGGTTTCTCTTCTGCTTCGTGTTTTAAGGCAGTGATTATTTCTTTGGGGAAAAACACTGGAAAGTTTATTTTCCATATTAAAGTGAAAGACATTTTATTCAAACAATATTATTTACATGGTCGTACTGTACTCTCTGTATTAATTTGACCAACTGTGGTGAAATGGCTATTTTCCATGAAAAGGAGGAGGGAATTTGAGGGTGAGAGAAAACCCTGATACTCCACTGAGAGAAAGTCATTTGATAATATTTGAAACGAGAAAATGAAATCGTATATAAGAGTGTGGCCGGGTGCAGTGGCCAGCATTTTGGGAGACTGAAGCAGGAGGATCTCTTGAGCCCAGGAGTTTGAGGCCAGCTTAGGCAACATAGTGAGATCTCGTCTTTACAAAAAGATAAAAAAATTAGCTGTGCGTGGTGGTGCGTTCCTGTAATCTCAGCTACTCGGGAAGCTGAGGCAGAAGGATCACCTGAGCCCAGAAGGTTGAGGCTGCAGTGAGCTGTGATCGTGCCACTGCACTCCAGCCTGCGCAACAGAGTAAAACCCTGACTCAAAAAAGAAAAAAAGATGTTATTTAGATATATTGAATTTTCTTCCATATGTTTGAATTATCTTCTTCAAGATATCTTGCTTATGTCTTTTAGTAAATTGGGGAGCAACATATTTCTTAAAACGTTGAGTATCTGATGAGAGTATTAAATCCATGTAATTCTGCTGTGAGAACTTGTTCTGTGTACTGTAATAGCAGAATAGTTTGGAATGAGCAGATATTTATAATACCAGGTCCACCTAAGAAGTAAGAAATAAACTATCCTCACACCCAGTTTGGGACATAGGCTTAGAAGGACACATACTTTAAGTGTGAGGGGATGTGGGTGAGACACTGCTTCGTGATGCCAGGTCGGCCTGAGTGTGTATTTTTAGCTTTTTCTGTTCCAGTTCTGAAGTGACCCTATCTCATGGCATAGTGGGGCGTTAATTGGTTGGTCTTGTCTTGGAGAGAGTTAATGGGGGTACTTTAAACCTTAGTGTGTTTTTGTTCTGGACTTTTGAGCACATGCCTGTGTTGTGTAGAGAGCTGAGAAGGAAGGTCGGTGAAGTGAATGTTTGTGAAAGGCTGCTCTTCCCCTCAGGTGCCCTTGCTGGGTCTGGCATTGGGGACCAACACAAGAGAGCACTGGCCTGTCTGTGAGATGCAGTGGGGTGGTGCCGAGAGGCGGGCCTTGTTTCATTCTAGAAACTTAAGACACATGTCGGTGAGTAGATGAGGAAAGCAGGTCTGCTCTTGTGAGGCTCTTAGAAAGTAGCGGGTCTTAGCCTTTCAGAAGGATGCTTAGGCACCGGATGTCACCGTTAGGTATATATCGCTTTGAATCAGAAGTTCCTTTCTAGAACCTGCAAACAGATAGTTGAAAGGTATAGCGGGAGTCATTTTGCAGGATGTTCGTTGTGACATAGTAATAGAACAAATGCCAGACACCGCCATGCCTACTCACTAAAGGATGTGAAGCTGTAGGTGGTTAGATTTATGACCGTAGCTCGTACACAAGCACTGACAGAGGAGCTGAGGTCTTTGTCCTCGCAAGATGCCCTCGGGTCATGTGGACAGAGGCATTTCCAGGCCAGTTTGCACTGTGTGTCTTTGATGACGTGTGTGCATGTATAAACATCTGGGTAGTGGGATCAGGGACTGGGAGGCAGAAGAGCCGCCCAAGCCCTTGGTGTTGGGAAGATGACCAGAAAGGCCTTAGCGCATGCTGGGATGTACTGTCTGTTCACACTGGAAGGTTCCGCCACCCACGGAGCCTCACTGCACACCACGCCTCCTGCAGCCATGGCTGCCTCACCCGAGCATCTGAGCCTGCCAGTTCTACCTGTCCCCATGGTGCAGACAGGCAAGAGGGAGGCTCCGTAGTCTTGTTCCCACTCAATGTCAAACGTCCTTACTGTGTACACCCACTGCTGCTTGTGTGTCTGGACTTGTTTTGTTTTACTAAAGAACTGCTATTTCTTTTCACATTGTTTAGATCTTTAGGAAACCTAATGTTTAGTTTTTTCTCCTTCCTCATAACAACGCAGCCTTCATTCTCTCAGGGCTCAGACTCATTGATGGCTAACTTCCTTTAATGATTAGGCCAGTTATCGTTCCATTCACTCAGTGCTCGGAGTCTCAGATCTGCCTGGCAGCCCGTCCCCACCCGTCCATGGGTCTTTGGCCACCATTTTCGCCATGTGGCAAGCCAGCCCTCCCAGCTCTGTGCTTCGCTGCCTGTTGCTTGGACGATGCTGAGAACAGCTGTCAGTGCTCCGGCCTGCATGTTGCACACCTACTTACAGGCTGCTCTCACCTCCCTTCTCTTGCCTTTCCGGGGTTTTTTGCTTATTACTCATACTGGGGTGATTTTCATAGGGTGTTTCTTTAAAAGCAATTTTTTTCCACTGAAAAGTTTCATTACTTTAGGTTATTTTCTCTACCGTCTTTATTTTGTGCAGCATTCCAGCTTTTGTTGAAAGCTTTCTTCCCAGTTCTTTCATCCTAATTCTTCACCAATATAATAAATAGGGGCAGCTTATAATAGCTATTGGAGCATATTATCAAATAAGTTATCTGGCCATCAACTACCCTTTTGTAGAGATTTAAAGTAAGAGTTCAATCCAGAAGACACTGATGTTTTCCTTATCTCTTTAGATTACTTTTGGTTTTTGTTTTTTTTTTTTGAGTAGGTGTCTCCCTTTGTCACCCAGGCTGTAGTACAGTGACTCATTCACAGCTACCACAGCCTCAACCTGCTGGGCTCAAGTGGTCCTTCCACCTTAGCCTTCCAAGGAGCTGGAACCGCAGGCGTACGCCACCACACCCGGCTAACTTTTTGATTTATTGTGGAGACGAGGTCTCGCCAAGTTGCCCAGGCTGGAACCCCTGGGCTTAGGCAGTCCTCTAGCCTCTGCCTCCCAAATTGCTGGGATGACAGGCGTGAGATACCGTGCCCAGCTGGTTTTTCTAAAATACTGTTTTTATCCAGGTTTTTATTAAACTTACAACAGAGAGTTGATGCTACCTCTCATAAGTCTTCCAAATGAGCCGTAGAAACTGGACCCCATTGAATAAAGCCATATTCATCTGTCTTAGAATGCAGAGTTCTCTGCATGGAGTTCACATGTAGTATTCTATCAAGGGTATTCACATGTAGTTTTGCTTTTTTCAGTATAAAACCTTGACGATGATCCTGAACCTGTTGGTCCTTTCTGTGTGTATTACTTTAAATAGGTCTGTGTGTGTGCTGTTCTGGGATTACAGGTGGCTCACATCTGTAATTCCAGCACTTAGGAAGGCTGAGGTGAGAGTTTTCTGAGCCCAGGGGATCGAGGCCAGCCCGGGCAACTTGGTGAGATCTTGTCTTTACAAAGAGTTTAAAAATTAGCTGGGCGTAGTGGTGTATGCCTGTAGTCCCAGCTACTGGGGAAGCTGAAGCAGAAGGATCTTCTGAGCACAGGAGGTGGAGGCTGCAGTAGCCGTGATTGTGCCACTGCGCTCCAGCCTGGGTGTCAGAGTAAGACTCCGACTCAAATAAACAAAACGAAAACAGTAGAAGCACTAAAGGCATCACAATGCATGAGTTCAAAAACTGCTTTGAGCAGTAGAAAAAGCATCTCGATAGGTGTATTGCATCAAATGAAGTTTAAGCGTGAGAATAAATACACAAGTTTTTCTAAATTCTGTTCTTTTTGAGGTCCTCCCTTGCATGTTGCCTGTGACTTGGAAGTTTTCAAGGTCAAGTGTCGCCACACCCTTAGGGCTGTGATTTGCTTGTCTTCCATTCTAGCAGCCTCCCGTGACCTGGTGGGCTTTGCCTTGGGAATGGCAGGGTCCTTCCTGCTTGCCTCCCCCACCGCCACACCAAGGATTCACAGATCTGTGGCCTCCCTTCTGGCCATCGCTCCTGTGTGACAGGTGCTGATGGCAGCACAACGGCTCTGACTCAGTGCCACTTGGGACTTTGGGCACAACGGTGCAGACGCGGAGCCCGCGTCGTTTGCATCCAGGCCTTCAGTTAACCAGGAAAGAGTGGTGTTGTCTATGAAAGACATTTAATAATTTCCTGAGAGCAGGAAAGTGTGTTTTATTTAAGTATTAGTTATCTTTTAAGGTCCTGCCTTCTAAACGTTTTTCCCAAAAATTTTTAAATGATTTTTCTTGCCTGTATTTCCCTGAAGACTTGTTGATGTTCTCCAAAGGGTCTCCTGTTCTGGAAGCTTGGCAGATTTCTGTTTTCTCTCTGCAGTTCAAAATTACTTTCGAGTTTGCAGATTTAGACAAGATGTTTGATGACCTGACAGTGCACTGATCGTGGATGTCACCTTTCTATAGAAGTAGGATGTTCTCAGATACATACAGTCTTCTGAAAAAGACACAAGATGCGGAAAAAGATAAGAGATTAGAAAGAAAACAATCATTTATTACTGAAATTTTCAAAATTAAGAGTAGTATAATGAGCCCTATCATCCAGATGAAAATTTTGCATTTATCAAGTTTTTTCCTGTTCATCTGTTTTTCTTTCTTCCTTCTGAAATATTTTAGGATAAATCTTAGACATTGCCATTTAACTATACATGTATTAGTATTCCCCTCTTAAAAATACAGACTTTTGTTTTGTTTTGCTGTTGCCCAGGCTTGAGTGCAGTGGCACCATCACAGCTTACCGCAGCAGCCTTGGCTTCCTGCGGCCATGTGGTCCTTCCTCCTCAGCCTCCCGAGTAGCTGGGACTACAAGCATGCACCACCACGTTCAGCTAATTTTATTTTATTTTTTATTTTTTTGTTTTTTTGTTGAAATCTCACTCTGACACCCAGGAGGGAGTACAGTGACATGATTACAGCCACTGCAGCCTCGACCTGCTGGGCTCAAGTGATCCTTCCACCTCAGCCTTCCAATTAGCTGGAGCTACAGAAGTGTACCACCATGGCTGGCTACTTTTTTATTTTTCTTAGAGATGAGATCTTACTATGTTGCCCAGGCTGGTCTCAAATTCCTGGACTCAAACCATCTTCCTACCTTGGCCTCCCAAAGTGCTGGGATCCTAGGCATGAACCACCTTGCCCAGCCAACATTTTCTCTTTTTTTCTCTCTTTAAAGATATTTATAAACTTAATTTTTTTCTCTTTAAAGGCATGTGTAAACTTTACTTTTTCCTTTTTAAAGATAGACATTTTCTTAAATAGCCATTATCACACTTAAGAAAATAAGTAATTCTTTGGAAGGATGATGCATTTTTACTATGCTGTTGATTTTACCTTTGAATCAAGCTATAATAAGGAAACCAAGCTATGAAAATTAAGCTTTTGAATAACCTTTTAATAATCTTTTATGAGTTATTTAAGAGTAATATGTTATTTAGCTAATATACTGCTAATTTATGTGCATGCATTTGTGCATTCCATAAATTTATAATTTTCAATTACATTATGGGCATAAAATAGCAAAGCAGTGAAGTTTGTTAATCAAGGAGCTATTTATTTTTAAGATTTTTTTTTTTTTTTTTTTTTGAGTTGGAGTCTCACTCCGTCGTCCAGGCTGGAGTGCAGTGGCATGCTCACTGCCACACCAGTGTCGACCTGCTGGACTCAGGCAATCCTTCTGCCTCAGCCTTCCAAGTAGCTGGAACTGCAGGTGTGTGCTACCATGCACAAAATCATTTTCTGATTCATTGTAGAGATTATGAGGTCCCGCCAAGTTGCTCAGACTGTTCTCGGACTTGTGGGCTCAGGCAATTCCCTCTCCTCAGCCTCCCAAAGTGCTGGGATTACAGGCTTGAACCACTGCGCCTGGCTTTAAGGAGCTATTTATATTTGACTGATAGACTTCTGACTTCTGAATATCCTGAAGTACTTAACTAGAATTTGAGCTTCTTTGAAAATATAAATCTTGTTTTTTGTTCTATGTCCTTGCTCTCAAGATGGCATCACTGTTTTTTCTTGTTTCTCTACTTTTCTGTGCTTACAACCTTTTCTGCATCTGAGTCATCTCTGACTTTGACAATCTAACTTTGTAAATCTGCTTTTAAAAATATTTTGTCAGGGTTGGGGGCGGGGCTTAGGTTTCCTCAATATCTTTCTGATAAGCCTCCTTTTTCTAAAAACTATCTGAAACTTATTATTTATAACTTATGACTTAAATTTTTTAACATTATTTGGGAGTCTGGTAGCAGACTAATACATTCAGGGAAAAGGTAAGTTATAGTGATGATTTTTCGATTTAAAAAAATAACATTTGCTTGGTTTTTGCCAGTGTTTACTTTGGTTTCTGACACGGAAACTCTAAATGGAGCATAACACTTGAGGAGAAAAAATCTCTCTTACAGCCAGTGGGGTTTATGGTCTGCTGGGTGTAATGAACATGCTTGCTGTTTAACTTTACTCTTACCTGTTGACCCCGTTAGGTAAGGAGTCTTTAAGTGTTAGGGTACCAGAGTAAGGTGCCAAATATTTCCTGCTTTATTTGCTTCGGGACAGTAGACATTTATATTTAGATGACCATTTTTAAGTCTTGATACTTTTCTTACTCAGAAATTGGTTGGCAGCTTCAGCCAGCTAACTTAGTTGCAGACCTTCTAAAAGTTACATATTTTATTCATTAAAGAGTGTTTTTCTTTTTTTGGAGTCAGAGTGTCACTCTGTCACCGAGGCTGGAGTGCAGTGGCACGGTCGCAGCCACCGCAGCCTCCACCTGCTGGGCTTAGGCGATCCTTCCGCCTCAGCCTTCTGAGTAGCTGGAACTACAGGCACGTGCCACCACACTCTGCTAATTTTTTGAATTGTCATAGAGATGAAGTCTCGCCAAGTTGCCCAGGCTGATCTCGAACCCGTGGGCTCAGGCAGTCCTCTCACCTTGGCCTCCCAAAGTGCTAGGATTATAGGCTTGAGCCACTGTGCCCGGCCAGAGTGTGTTTTTCTTGAATATATTTACCCTTGTTTTTTTAAGCACACAGTAATTTCATGAACTTTGTCTGTAGATTTTTTTAGCCCACTATAGGTTTGTTTTAAAGGATGGTATCCCAGTGACATCTCTCAAACCTAGCTAAAGAAGATTAAGAACAAGAGAAGCTAGGAAAAGAACCTTTCAGTGCAAGGACTTCAGTATAAACAATACAGGACATGGCCTATAACAGAAAATAAGTGTAGATTGTATTCGTTCCTAAGGGTATCATTGTATTCTGAGTACAGTATAGCAGCTATTATGCATAATGATGCTTCAGCTTCAAGAAAGGGCTTTTTTCATGTGTTTCACGTCACTGTTAATAGTATCGCCCACCTGTCTGAGGAGGTTCAGGCTACCCTCAGCTCTAACTGGCAGCTGCAGGCTGTGGCTTTCTGGCAGCTTCATTCATGCATTCATCTTATAAATATTGCTTGAGTGCCAACTACACTCCAGATGCTCCTCTGGACTCCAGGAAGGCCTCACTGAGCAAAGTGGACACTTTCTGGCCCTGATGGAGCTTGCACTACAATGGGAGACAGGTGATGAATGAAATCAAGTTAAGCGTAGGGGGCGTTGCAGGGTGGGGTAAGTGGTAAGTGGGGTGATCACAGAAGGCCTCACTGCTAGGAAGACTTTGGAGCCCGTGTGCTTTGTTTGCATTTACAGATTAGGAGAGTCGCCAGGCTTGCTGGCTCATGCCTGTAATCCCAGCACTTTGGGAGGCAGAGGTGAAAGGATTGCCTGAGCCCAGGAGTTTGAGATCAGTCTGGGCAATGTTGGCAAGACCTCATCTCTACAGTGAATCAAAAAACTAACTGGGCATGGTGGCGCATGCCTGTAGTCCCAGCTACTCGGGAGGCTGAGGGGAAAGGATCAACTTAGCCCAGCAGGTTGAGGCTGAAGTCGCCATGATCGTGCACTCCAGCCTGGGCCACAGAGTGAGACTCCACCTAAAAAAAAATGGAAATTAGGAGATTGATTTGGAAATTAGGAGATTGATTTAGAGATCAAGTTTTGGGGTTTCTCATGAAAATGAGACATTGTAGCAATACTGGAACTTTCTATTGGCTGCCAAGGTCTGTTCAGCTGAGAAGGCCTATGATGTCTCCATTTAATCTCTCCATTGTTCTTACTGCTCTTATCTTTGAGGCCTTGAACAGTTTCTCTTCTTTTCTGTTGCTTTAACTCTGTTTATTTCCACCTCGGCCAGCCCTGCATACTGTTGCTGGGTTGTCTTCATAAAGCACAGTTACATGCACTGTACATGGAAATACTTTTTTCCTGTTCATCAGATGAAATCAGTACTCCAAGGCACTCCATAAGCTGGTGTCAGCCTACTTCCTAGTATTCCCTGTGATTCTCTCATCAAAATAAAAATGTATTATTCCCAAGTCCCTGGTCCTAGCTTATGCTGTCTTTGCTTTAAATGCCTGCGCCCACCTCTACTGTGGAAATCACACTGCTTTTAAGGCATCGTGTACAGTAAATCCTTGCCTTCCATAGCAAACCATCCCTTCCCCACCTCCAGGCTAGAAGAAATCTCTTCCTCCTTTAAACTGCAGTGCACTTCATACACACTCTTTTTGCATGTGCTACCTTTTTTTTTCTCCCAAGTTGGCCAACAGCACCAATGCATTTTCTTCTTTTTTTTTTTTTTTTTGAGTTGGAGTCTCACTCTGTTGCCCAGACTGGAGTGTAGTAGCCGCTGCCGGCCACCGCAGCCTCTACCTGCTGGGCTCCGGCGATCCTTCCGCCTCAGCCTTCCAAGTAGCCGGAACTACAGGCGCGCGCTACCACGCCTGGCTGATTTTTTGATTTATTGTAGGGATGAGGTCTTGCCAAGTTGCCCAGGCGGGTCTCGAACCCACGGGCTCAGGCAGTCCACTCACTTCAGCCTTCCAAAGTGCAGGATTCTAGGCTGAGCCACCGAGCCCTGCTGCATTTTCTTCTTAATGAGCAGATCTCATGTTCCCTTGCTAGACTTGAATTTGTTTCTTGAAGGCAGGCTCTGCGTAAGAGCAGTTTTTGTTTGCCTCATGAAGCCTATGAGGAAGTTATGTAGAATATTTAGTAAACCAACTCTGATCAGAAATGAAGCCTCTGCTAGGCATGGTGGCTCACACCTGTAATCCCAGCACTTTGGGAGGTTGAGGCGGAAGGATTGCTTGAACCCAGGAGGTCAAGGCTGTGATGGGCCATCATTGTGCCACTATACTCCAGCCTGGGCGACACAGTGAGATTTTGACTCCAAAAAAGAACCTAAAGCCTCTTTGGTCTTCTGTGGATTTAATAGATTAATAGTGTATTCACCATCGCTCACGAAGAGGTTCCTGGCAATTCGTGCAGAAAGCTGAAAGGTAGTTTTGGGGGATACAGGGAACAAACTGCCTGAGTTGAGATGATAGGGATGTGTCTGTGTTGTGCTGGCACTTGCCCTTGACATTGTCCCATTGCCTCTCAGATTGCGAGAAATGGATGAAATATGCCCTGATTGTTAAGTATGTATGGATTTCACTGCTGGATGGACTCCCCACTGTCTTTCACCCTTTTCTTTATGCTTGTTTTCTCAGCTTTTATTTCTGTTTCTCCTTTACATAGAAAATCTCCTTCTCCTGACATCATGGACACTACCTTTACTCCCTTCTTCTACCCCTCCCCCCCTTTTTAAAGTAAGCTCTTTATCTCAGCCAGGACCTATATTTTTTCCATTACTGGTAGTTTAAGCAAAGGCTCCCATGGAGTTACAGTGTTGCCCAGGGCTGCAGGCTGCATGCACAGGAGCACATATCTTCCTCTGAGCACATGCCTGCCTTCCAGCACACGCCTTCCGTCGAGTGGTTTGAGTTTTCATAGATGCCCTGATGAAGCCGCTTCCATGTGGTTCCGCTGACTGCTGTCTTGGCCAAGGGTGCCTCTCCTTCAGTGCATAGTCTCATGTTCTTAAATGCTCTGTCACTTGCCATTCTTTTCTTCCTTACACGCTGAGTGCTGTATCTCAGAGAAACTCTATGGTTTCATAAACCCTTAAGAGAGCTGCTGTAGCTAAGGTCCTCTAGGCCATATGTGGCCACAGAGCTAAACTTCTGGTGATTACTGACTCTTAATGTCTTTTTAGAACTTTTATTATGGAAAGCATCAAACATAAACAAAAGAAGTGAGGGACTGTCCCCAGGGTCCCCTGCAGGAACTACTAGCTGGGGCCAGGATCCTTTCCTCTGCCCCTACTCCTGCAAATCCTGTCTACTGAGAAGCAAATCCTTGCTTAATATTTTAATTTATGTCTTCAGGAGAGAAGGATCCTTTGTTCCATATTCCTCCCCAAAACATTTTTGTGATAGTTTGCATAGTAATAGGTGAACAAATACCATTTCTTACGATGAACATACCAGGTCAGGAAAATTGCTGAGTTTCTTTAACTTTGTTTTTAATACTTACTGGTTTTTTTTAAACTCTTTTTTTCTGGTTTCTCCTGCTTTCCTAGTGTGGTGAATCTCAGGAGAGTTGGGAATAGCACATCTGAATACACGTAGAGAGAAAGCCACACGGTGCTTCCACGTTCTGCAAAGAAGCTTGTGCCTCATGCCACTCCTCACTCCCCAGGACGCAGCTCAGGAGGGCGCTGCTCTCATTTTACAAACTTGTTATCGGTCATTTGGGACACAGTGCCAACCCTAGGTCCTTGGACTGTTATTGTCAGTCTTGTGGCATAGTTGTGGCCCTTGGCTCCCCTTCTGGAAAATTTCAGAACTATATAAAAATCACATCTAAAATCCTGAGGGACATATTTTGCCAAGAATGTCATTTATTTCTTGACAGGCTGGCATTTGCCTTTAAATATTGGGTTGTGGAATTATGCCATTCAGGGAAAAATAAGATGGTGAGTGGCAGGCACTTCACAAGTGATTGGGATTTGGGTCCCTGGGAACGTCCATCATTATTCTGCTTAAAATAGTGATCCTCCTTCATAGTGAAAGGCTAAGTGGTTGGAAAGCAATATTCTGTGAATGTTAGATCAGAAGCTCATAAAATGTGATGTATGGATTTATTTGACCAATTTTTACCAGAATGGTATCAGAAGGGTATTTTATTTTTTTAAGCTTTGAGGAAGTAATGAAGAAACCTTCTCGTGAGTTCCCACTAGTCTACCAGTCTGACCAGCACTACCAGAAATAGATTTGTGTCATTTTAACCTGCCTTTTTACTGCCTGTCTTACACTTGACTTTGCAACAGACAGGAGAAAGAAATTCATGACCTCTGCCATAAATATACATGGTGGCAGCAGTCAAGTAATTTTGTCTTTTTTGTGGCAAGTCATACATTCAGTGGTGATGGGATGACTTATTTTTAATGCAGTGTTTTTCTTTTGACTAAACCTAAATTCTTTCTTCTGTCTGATTTAGTGTCTGTATCATTCCAAGGCAGCATAAATTTAGCACAGCTTCTCATGTCACCAACTTGGGTGAAGTTTTTAAAGTTTCATTCAGTTTGCCTTTAGGTTTTCATATGAGATTGACCGTACAGACTGTTTAATTATGGTATGATGTATAATTAAAGATAGACACATTGTATCTGGCATGTGGGTTGTACCGGGAATCATGGGAAAGAGGTTTGGAGAATCTTCTTTGTAAGGGAGATGTAAGCATGGACTAAATCACAAAGAAACCATGAAATGGAAGAAGCTCAGTTTCATTGCATCCAGGTAAAGGATTTAAAAGTACCTTCAGTTTTCTAAAAGTGACACCCATAAGGATAACTCATCATTTTAAATTATTAACTAAGAGTTATTGGGCTGGGTGCTGTGCCCATACCTGTAATCCCAGCACTTGGGGAGGCTGAGGTGGGAGGATCACTTGAGGCTAGGAGTAGGAGACCAGCCTGGGAAACATAGTGAGGCACCTTTCTACAGAAAATATTTTAAAAATCACCTGGGTATGGTGGTATATAACTATAATCACAACTACTCGGGAGACTAAGGCAGGAGGATCACTTGAGCTCAGGAATTTGAGGCTGCAATGAGCTATGATCGTTCCATTGCACTCTAGCCTGAGCTACAGAGTGAAACCCTGTCTCTTTAAAAAAAAAAAAAAAAAAGTAATTGCTATAGATCAATCTTTCTTTTCTTTTCTTTTTTTTTTTGAGTTGGAGTCTCACCCTGTCACCCAGGCTGGAGTGCAGTGGCCGCTCCCAGCCACTGCAGCCTCAACCTGCTGGGCTCTGGCAATCCTTCCACCTCAGCCTTCCGAGTAGCCGGAATTGCAGGCACGCGCTACCATGCCCAGCTGATTTTTAAAAATTTATTGTAGAGATGAGGTCTTGCCAAGTTGCCCAGGCGGATCTCGAACCCGCGGACTCAGGCCATCCACTCACCTCAGCCTCCCAAGGCGTGGGATTACAGGCTAAACCACCAAGCCGGACTTGATCAGTTTCATTTATAGCAAATTGGCTCTGACTGATGGAGATTGCTGCTTCTATGGATTTTTTTTTTTTGAGTTGGTGACTCACTCTGTTTCCCAGGCTGGAGTGCAGTGGCTTGATCATGGCTCACCATAGCCTTGACCTCCTGGGCTCTGTTGATCCCCCCACCTCTGCCTTCTGAGTAGCTGGGACTACAGGTGCATCCCACTATGCCCAGCTAATTTTTTTTTTTTTTTTTTTTGTATTTTTTGTAGAGATGAGGTCTTTCTATGTTGACTAGGCTGCTCTTGAACTTCTGGGCTCAAGCGATTTCTCCCTCTGTGGCCTCCCAAAGTGCTAGAATTATAGGTGTGAGCCACTTCGCCTGGCCAGCTTCTGTGGATTTTTATGTTGTAAAATTAGTTTAAGACTTCTTTTGTTAAACACATTTAATCCTCTATGCTGTTCCATTCTTTCATGATCTTGCGAGTTTGTTTAGTTTTGCACAAGAGCTGGAATATCTGTATCTGCATTACTAAATTCAGTTGGCTTCTGTGGACCCCAAGTTGTGTAGAGACATCCATTGGCCTGGCTCTGGTTAGAGAGGGCAGAAGCTGACCCAAGCCTGTTGTACCAATGGCTTGTGATCCATGCAACCAGCTTCCTATTGATAAATATTGAGATGGTTTCCATTTTTAAACCTTAGATATTCCAGTGAACATGTCTGCACATGTATCAGAAACACTTGATATTTTTAATAAACTTTTTGTTAAAGAATAACATATATGCAAAAAGTGTACAAAACATGTTTGTAGCTCAGTGATAAAATCTGTGAAACTCATGCATTACGGTGTATCAGTTCATTCTTTTTTCTTCTTAATTGGTGTGTAATTTTCTGTTGGATGACTGTACCACAGCTTACCTTCTTTACCACTGGACATTTGTGCTGTCTCTGATTTTTCAATATCACAGGTGGTGCTGTGAGCATCCTTAAGTACACGGAGCTGTGCTCACAGGCACTGGGTGTGCATATGTGCAGGCTTTGTGCTGCCAACAGACTTCCCAAGTGGTAAAACCAAATCACACTCCCACCCGCAGTGTCTGGCTATTTTTAAAAAATAGCTTCATGGAAGTGAAACTTGAATAAAAGAGTAAACTCATTTTCCATTTTGGAATATAGTGCTAGATTTGTCCTCAGAGTACTAATTCACACTCCACTGAATGCTAGGTTTTAACCAACTCTTGTATCGTTTTCAGCTTATAGTGAAAAAAATCTCAGTTTTAAACTTCTTTAATGAGTTGGACTTTTTATACCTTAATTTTGCCAACTTCAGTTTTCTTTTCCTGACTTGGATGTTCTGGCTTTTTTTTTGTTGGATTGTTTGTTTTTTTCTTCTTGCTCTGTAATAACTCCTTATTTTAAACATCCGCGTTGTTTTCTTTCTAGTTCAGTCTTTGTTTTTACAGCATAAAAGTTTTAAATGTGTCTGTGCTTACAGCTGCTTGTCTTTCCCTTTGTGGTTTCTGGCCTTGGTGTCTTTTTTTTTTTTTTAAGTCGGAGTCTTACTGTTGCCCAAGCTGGAGTACAGTGGCACACTCACGGCTACCACAGCCTAGACCTGCCGGGTTCAGGCGATCCTTCTACCTCAGCCTTCCAAATAGCTGGAACTACATGTGTGCCACCACGCCCAGCTAATTTTTTTTATTTGTTGTAGAGACGAGATCTCACCAAGTTGTCCAGACTGGTCTCAAACCCTGGGCTCAGGCGGTCCTCTCACCTCAGCCTCCCAAAGTGCTGTGATGACAGGCGTAAGCTACTACATCTGGCTGGTGTCATTCTTACAAGAGCCTTTCCTACCCCCCACGATTTAAAAAAAATTTTTTCTTTGCAGTCTTTATTGTTTGTATTTAATTTTGTTCATTGTCATCGGGTTTGACCTTTTTTTCCTGCCACAAAGGTGTATTTTTTAAAGCTTTAAAACCTTTTAGCTGTGTTTACTTGTATTTATAACGTTAATTAACATTAACTTGGGAGCATTTTATGTATGTCAGAGGGTGGCTGGTGAGTCAGGAAGACTCTAGCACACCGGAAGAGGCACGCCTGTGCTGTCTGACCAGGCTGAGAAAGGAAGTCAGTGTCCTACGTGGATACTGTTTGAGTCCTTTTAGGTGCTTGCTCCTAAAGTCGTTCTTTTTCATTTAGAAAAGAATGAGATCCAATTAGCCTATACTGAATTTTCTTTTTTAAATATCTCTTGGGGACTCTACTCAAGGCGCTTGAGCAAGGACTTTGCCAGAAATACACCTGGCTTCTTGCGGCCCATTCTGTGCCTGCAGTACCCAGGTGCGGAGTACCAGATACTTAACACTAGAAATCTGAACAACCATGTAGTCTCTATTTAAAGAGGCCATTGAAAAAGTTCTTGTGTTTCTCTTTTGTATAATAGTCCTTGGAGTTAAAATATAATTTTCACCGTAGATTGAGAAAGATGAAACCAGCCCATCCTGTTTTTAAAAAAAATGTTACAGTGGATTTGAGAGCTTTCCTTACCACCTAAAATTTCTACCAATATAGTCATTATTAGGTTAGACCACAAAGCAGAGACATAGAACAGATTTCAGACCAGTAGCCCTCTCTTCTAATATACGTTAATTTGGTTTCTGTAATTGAATGTCTCGGAGCAGGTGTTACTGAAGAAGAGAGCATAGTGGTGTTCCCCTCTTTGACCAGAGCCCCAGAGCTCATTGGAATCTGGAGGCAAGTCTGAAGAAGATGGGATTTGAGAGGGAGAGAAAGAGCAGGTGAAAACAAATACCACAGATGAGGTTTTTAAATTTTTGCTTTGTTCTTTTGCATTTGGCATTCTACTTGTAGCAAGGTCATATCATTAACTGTGTTGATTATTCCAGAAGCCAAGGAGAACATTGTGGGGACTTCCCTTAGTAAAGCTATGATTTTAGTGGCACTATGTTTCCAGTTTAGGAGAATTTGTGCTTTGCTGAGTATTTGAATTTGACTAAAGGGAATACTGGATTTATGTTAAAGGTTCATTAGGAGTAGATTAAGGAGGAGAGGTACAGAGGAGAGAGAAACTAAAATTAAGTGCCCACATTTCTTTTACACAGGTAGAATGCAGTCTTACATGTGTAACCTGTGTCATCCTCACAGAAATCCTGTGAAGTGAATTGACATGATTGTGTCTAGGCTCACAAACTCAGTAGGTGACGGTCCTGGGATTTGAACACCCAGTGTCTCTGAATCCAAAGCTCATGCATAATCTTTTCACAAGAGTATATGTTGCCTCCTAAACTACTAGAATCACGTGTATTTTATCGGTATCACACCAAAGTTTGGTAACACTTCCAGTGGCACATCTTGGGGATGTTATCAGTAGTTCTTCCAGGTCCCACGAAGCATATGTAATTTCCCTTAACCGTCCACCTTAGCATTGAAAGCAAGCATGAGGTTACCATCCTGGGAGGACTCAATGAATTTGTAGTCAAGTTTTATGGACCACAAGGAAGTAAGTACATGTGTTGGTATGTGTTCTTCTGTTCCAGTCTTTTCCTCTGTTTCTTACTAGACAGTGAGAGCATCAAAGACAGATGGTGAATGCTTCGTTTTTGAAAAGCAAGTCTAATTGGACTTGAGAACCAGAGAGGAAGTCTTTCTCTTACCATAATTACTTTACATACCGTTGTCCCTTGGGTCTGCGGAGAACTGGGTCCAGGCCCCTCCCATACCAAAAGCCAGGGATGCCCGAGTCCCTGATCTAAACTGGTGTAGCATTCGCACATCACCCACACACATCCTCCTGTATGCTGTAAGTCACTCCAGGTTGCTTATAATACCTCATACAATGGAAATGCCATGTAAACATTTGTGGGTTTTTTAATTGTTAGGTTACTATTTTTTATTGTTTGCATTTTTTCCCCTGAATATGTTCAATTTGTCCTTGGCTGGATCCAAGGATATGGAACCTGTGGATACAGAGGGCCAACTAGAATTTTCTATCTCTACATGGCAGTATTAGACATGAGCTGCGAATTCTGGGTTTTGTTATGGATGACCATGTGGATGGTTTCTGGGAAACGTTTTTTGTTGTTTTGGGGAGGGACATGGGCTGGTTGAGTTAGGAGGGAAAGGAACCTGGCTGTTACTTATGAAATAACTGGATAGTGTTCAGTACCTTAAAGAATCAAGTAAATTGCGGGAGACAGCAGATCTTTATTTAGTGCTGACTTTGGATCTTAATCTGAACACACTGGTTAAATAGGGTTTCAGATGCTATTAGGGTTTAATGTTTAATTTATACTCAGATTTATTTTCTAATTTGAGGACAATGTGGCTTTAATGGTTAATATGTTTACTTTTATTTCAGCACCATATGAAGGCGGAGTATGGAAAGTGAGAGTGGATCTTCCTGATAAATATCCTTTCAAGTCTCCATCTATAGGTATGTGACTACTCTGTTTCTCTCCTTAGAGAGTTTTGAAGTCCTAGGGAAAAAAATTCCAATATTTTCTGGGAGATAATTAAGGAATGGCTACTTGATTGACTTTTTCCTTTTTTGGCTTTGACTAGTTTAATTTTCATAATGACCATCACTGGAGATTTTCCTCTTTCAGTGTCAGATTACACCAACTATAAGGCCCGCTGTTCATTCAGGCTGTTAGCAGAATATCTTAAATCTCATCTTGAACTCCAGATTACTAAAATGAATGTTATGTAGAATATTCTCCCTAGATTCTACTGTGCCTCTCTTTACTCTGCCTCTGGGCGCCTCACAATTAAGTGGTCCTTTCCATTCCTCCCCGCCCCCCCCCCCCGCCCCCCAGTCTTTGTAGCCCTCTGAACAGCAAAAGAGAGAACAGAAAACTCAGAGGGGTTGTATAAAGGGTGCTTCTTCCTTACCTTCATCTTCTTTCTGCCTTAACTGGTAACAGCACTCAATGACAACTTTAGATATTAAAGGTTGACACCTTTAAATATGTTGAGATTGTAAAATGGTGTGGTTTAGTTTACTTAAACTAACTTTTTCTCACTTCAATCTGTACATGACTTAAAAATATTATAAAATATTGACAAATTTTAAGTAAGAACAATTTAAAAATTGGAATATATTGAGCATCTCATCCTGATGATAAGACTGAGCCTCATGTTCAGAATTGCCAGAGTTCAAGCATCTTGCTACTGCTGTGGTCTGTCTTCTAGAGCTTAGGCCACTCCCTGGCACACCCCACTCCCAGCAAAAACTGGTTTCTAGAAGAGGTGGACCAAAACATTCTGAGCTCTATGCTTTGATACTACGCCCCCATTTCTATACTGTGAGTCCCCTGCATGCAGATCTTCAAGTTAAGAACCTTAACAGTGCACACCTACATTTCTTATGTATTCTTTCTCTCTACCAGGTGTCAGTATAGCCTGTTCTATATAGCCCATTGTGTTAGTTGGTACCCAGGCTAACTTGGTTGGACTTAAAACAAATCAGATTTGCGCACACACTCTCAAAATGGAACTTGTTCTTTTGTTGGTGACTTCTGTATAGGGCAAATTGTGCAGAGAAGTGAAGATGGTCATAGACACAAAGTTGCAGTCAAAAGCAGCAGCCTCTCCCCAACGCGCCATAGACATGCTGCAGGGCAGCTGCAGTTCCCTCTTAGCTGGGGAGCTCTGAGTGCTCAGTTGAAGACTAGCCTGGCAGTTCCCTTGAGGTCCTTCCCTTGAGGTCCTTAGAAAACCCTTTAGACTGGGTTTTCTAAACTCAGTCACAGAGAGGGTATTTTGCAGGTAGCTGAGCCAGAAGTTTCATCCTTTTTCCAGGGGTCTCGAGTTATAGTGCTGTGGGCAGTGACGTGGCACTGAACTGAGCAGCGTCGAGTCTGAGCTGAGCCCCGGGCATGTTGACGTGACATCTGTGCAGCTGGGCAGCTGCCCTTGCCTGACTCCATGTCGTGGCAGCAGGATATCAGGGGGGTAGGCTCCCCCATCAGAGAGGGCCTGTTATGTGGTTCCCATCCCTGGTGCTCATCTCTAAACCTTAGGGTGTTCACCTCTCTTCAACCAGTCATACTTTTATGGAGTGGAATGATAGGATCTTAAAGCCTTTGCAGAAGGCCCACACCACATCAGTTAATTCCAATATATTTCATAAATGTCTGTTTGCCTGAAGTCTTAAAATCGGTGTGTAAAACCTCAGAGCTTGTTGAAATTAACAGTGAAGTGGCCGGGTGCAGTGGCTCACGCCTATAATCCCAGAACTTTGGGAGAGGATGGCCTGAGCCCAGGGCTTGAGACCAGCCTGGGCAACATGGAAAGACCTCACCTCTACAATAAAAAGGAAAAAAAATTAGCCAAGTGTGGTGTCACGCACCTGTAGTTCCAGCTGTTTGGAAGGCTGAGGCAGAAGGATTGCTTGAGCCCAAGAGGTCAAGACTGCGTGAGCCATGATTGTGCCACTGTACAACAGTGGGCAACAGAGTGAGACTGATTCAAAAAAAGAAAAAAAGAAATGCAGTTACATATCCTGTGGAAATGCAGTTATTTCTCAAACCTTGTCTGAAAATTTTTTTTCCAGGTAATACGGACATTTCATCATAATTTTCTAAATAATGTTGCTTAGTTATTACTAATGATACAACAAAGCCTATGTACTTTCTTACATTAATGATGCAGTATTAAATTTGTTAGGACAAATGACTAGGCTAATTTAACTTCTTCATAATTTTTTCTCTGCCTTTTTGTGTACTTTCAGAACTTGGCAGTGCCAACAAATGTGTATCATCTTCTTAGGGAAGTCGATTTAGTTGAAATATTTGTACAAGCTGTCCTTGTTTCCTCCAAAGGAAGATTGCATAAGACAGTTTTAATCAGTTGCACGGGGTGACCCATTTTTCAGGTCACCAACAGCGTGATTACTGTTGAGATGTGCTTTAAGCATTTTGAGAGGTCGTGGCTCACTTCAAAAAGGCAGGGTTTGCTTTTTTGAATTGTATAGACAATGGTAAAATTATACAGAAGGATGAGGAGACAAAAGAAACACAACCTCAACGTTCCTTGAAGACTTTATCCTTGTGGTGTCTGGGTAGGTTCTATTCTTCCAGAGACAGTTTCTGAACCTTTAAATATTTAGCTGTATACATTTAGAATAAGCATCTTTAATGCTTAGGTCTTGGAATTTTAAAATATGTATGCCTGTGTACTTTGCCCAATAAATGGTCCATATTCATTGGAGAAATAGGAAAGTTCAGGTGAGCACAAATAAAGAAAAGTTAACATACTCATAAGGGATTCCCTTAATGGGTAGCATGATTTACATTCTGGTGTATGTTCTTTAAACTATTTCTCTATGCATCTGGGTTCAGCGGCTCACGCCTTTAATCCCAGCACTTTGGGAGGCTGAGGCAGGAGGATTGCTTGAGCCCAGGAGTTTGAGGCTAGCCTGAATAGCAAAGCGTGACCTCATCTCTACAAAAAAATTAAAAATTAGCAGGGCATGGTGGCACTTGCCTGTAGTCCAAGCTATTGGGAGGCTGAGGTGGAAGGATTACGTAAGCCCAGGAGGTTGTGGCAGCGGTGAGCCATGATTGTGCCACTGAACTCCAGTCTGGGTGACAGAGTGAGACCTTGACTCAAAAATAAACAAACTATTTCCTTATGCATATTTAAAGACATATTTGGTATAACTTGACACACTCACACCTTTGGGACCCTCTCCAAATACAGTTTTTAGAGAGTTTTCAGTAGCTACACGATTGCATGAGATGTCTTTTAAAAAACAATCTACATCTATTAGTGAATAGTATTTTTTTCTAAATGTAACGTAGCTACCCTGACCTCTTTGGAAAGAAAAGGACTCTAAGTGGACTCATTGGGAGGGTGTGAGGTCACTCTTCCAAGGCCATCGTTGCTTTAAACCTTGAGCTCATCCTTTGGAATTCCATAGTCCTTCAGATATCATAAGTGATGGCACATCTTGATGCTTTGAAGTGGGGTATGAAATTTTGAGATGGCTAAAGGTCATTTAAGCCCAGAGAATAATGAGATGAATGAAAAAGTAATATCAATTAGAGGATAAAACTGGTCCTCTGGGCACTTTGAAAGAGTAATTATAAAACTCCTTTAATCAACCACAACATCCTTGAAATATTTGCATAGTTTTCCAGAGAGACTGCTTTGAAATGAATTGTATTTGAACCTTTAAGTTCTGATTTATTTGAAAGTTCAGACTGACTTTTATCTTTTATATTCAGAAACATTGGTTCCTCGAGAGCCCACGATTCTACGGGTGTTGCTGGGTGTGGTGAGGAATGTGTGGTTGTTAGGGAGCAGGTATGCTGACCGTGGTCTCCCTGAGCCTGGCACCCATCTGCCCTGCTTTCTCCTCTTCTAGGATATGAGATGCTGGAATGAACGGAGTTCTGCATGTGTGTTATTGACCAGTGCGTTAAGCTCAGGGCGTGGACACCAGGAGGGCTGTGGGCAGGCTTTGGTAGGAGAGAAAGGTGAGCAGAAATAAAACACTGTCTGCCCCTTCGAAGCCTGGTCCCCTGTTTTTAGGAGAGGTGTGAGTCGGTGCCTCCATTTAGAAGAGAGATTGTAAGGAAGAAAATGTTGTGTTCTGTTTGTTGAAAATCTAGTCTTCATGGAGCACTGGAGACACAGAGGTGTGCATAAGGACTGTGAAATACTGATTCCAGGCCCTGGGTCCTCCCCAGTTTGTGGAGATTTTGTTTCATGCAGAGAAGTTGGTGCAGAGACCGCCTCAGCTATACTTCTCCAGGCTCGTGGATTTCAGCCCTAACATGTGTGCTCAGCTAGTAAGAGAAAGCTTTCACCAGGTGAAGAGAACATAGACTGTGCCGTTACTTGGGGGTGAAAGAAAGATGAGAGTTCTTATAGAAAAAGAGGGTTATATAGAGCAATTTTCATAAAAATAAAAAGTACCCTGTAAGCAGAGGTTAAAAAATGGTTTTATGTCTAGCCCAAAATAATGCAGATTAGAACAATAATACAGTATATGATTTATCAGATTGGCAGATTAAACAGTGTTGGTAAAGGTATTATGATATACCCAGTCTGTCAGTATATATTGATTGATAAAGATTTTATATCCTTTGAATAATTTTACTTAAGTTAATAATTGTCTAGAGAAATATTCAGAAACGTACACTCAGACTAATGTAGAAGAATATGTAAATTTCAGTGTTATTTATAATACTTTAAAGTCATGGCCAGGTGTAGTGTCTCACACCTGTAATCCCAGCACTTTGGAAGGCCAAGGCAGAAGGCTCACTTGAGGCCAGGAGTGTGATACCAGTCGGGTAACATAGCAAGACCTTGTCTCTACCAAAAAAAATTAGCTGATTGTGGCAGTATGTGCCTGTAGCCCTAGCTAGGCAGGAGGATTGCTTGAGCCCAGGAAGTTGATGCTGCAGTTGTGCTGTGACATTCTAGCCTGGGAGACAGAGCAGGAGACCTGTCTCCAAAAAAAAAAAAAAGCAACCTAAATGACCCAGTTGATGATAAAGTAAATTACATTATGGTACATCTTAGTGGATAACATTTTTTATAGCTATGACTCATGTTTTAGCACCATCTTTGGAAGTAACACACAGGAAGATGTTACACCTCTTAATGTTTTTTTTCTTTCAAATTTCACACACAAATGCCAGAATATTGACAATAGTTATCCATGGCTGTCTGATTTAAGGGGTTTGAAACATACTCTTCTGTAACTTCCAAATAGTGCGCCATGCTTTCTTTTATTATAAAAGTAAATATTTTTAAGGATACTGCAAATGCATGTCTGTTGCTTGTCCTGTCTGTGTCTCCACTTTTCTTGTCTTTCATTCTAGAAAGCCATCATACTATTCTTGGCCAGAAGTCCCACCTGGCGGCTTGCTGAAGACCTGCCTGGCCCACCCGCTCCCGCCTGCCTCCTTTCCCTTTAGGTGACCTATGTGTGCATGTCAGTGTGTGCCCTGCCGGCCTGCCTCTGGCTTCTGCTGTGGGTGACTCCCTCCATCCGGATCCGCCTGTACTCACCACACCTCACTTTTCCTCCACTCTCTCCTCCTCTGGGCAGCTACCTCAAGCAGTTCTCACTTCCTCTTATTTTCTGTCTGACTTCTTCCCTGCGCCACCCCCCCACCATTTTTCTTTTCATATGAACAAAGATCCCTTTTCCAAGAGGATGATGATAGGCTAAGCCTAAGCCAAGGAGAAAGACATTCCTCGGTCTGCTAATGTAATCTTTGACTCAGGGCTTCTAGTGCCACAGGTCTTGAGAGAACCAAGTTCCCTCCAGATCTCAGATCACCCCCCAGATCCTGCCTGGTTTACTTAAACACTAGCATTCAGTATAGAATTAAATGTCGTCATTTTATCTTCGATTCAAATGATTAGCAGCTAGTATATTAATAGAATTGTGTTCTACTGATTTCAAGTGCAGTAGAACTGTGGAGTATTTTAGAATCTTCTGTAAAAAACCTTAAGATCAGCCTGGGAGGCCTGTCACCACTTATACTTAAAAAAAAGATAACCATGTGGTAAGATCCAGCTGCAGGGTTGGACACTAGCTCTGGAAACGCTATCAACCTGCACGTGCTCACAACCAGGCATGCCACCCACCCCCACCGGGGTAGGCTGTGTGCACTCTGTCTGAGCTGCAATTCCATGATTTCAAAGCTGAGTGTGTGAAACAAATGGTGGGTGGTTGAGAACAGGGTTCTGGAAGGACTGCTGAATGCTTTGCAGCCAGCAAGCCCGTGGACAGTGAGTTTTCATGTCCATGGCACGTAGCAAGTGCGAGCCAAGCACGTTTGAGCACATGGAGACAGGTGAAGAAGGCACACAGTGCTGTAGTTCCAACATGGCTACACTGGGCTAGCAGCCTTCAGAACTAGTCCAACTGTCATCTCAACATGACAGTTGAGGTTGTCCTGTTCCACTAGATCAGATAACCTGTCACAGTGTATTTTATTTTTATTTTTAAATCTTTTTTTATTTTTGAGACAGGGTCTCTCACTGTCATTCAGGCCACAGTCCAGTGGCACAGTCCTGGTTTACTGTAACCTCAAGCTCCTGGGCTCAAGTGATCCTCCCACCTTGGCCTCCCATAGTTCTAGGATTATAGGCATGAGCCACCACACTTGGCCTCAGAGTCCCTTTTAAATCTCCCAATCTGCCATAGGTGCTTACCAAAAGATGCTCTGCTAATCAGTGTGCCGTAATTTTTTTTACTCATGCCAGTGATTAAGGGAGATGCTTTAATGTTTTTCAGTGTCAGGATAGTAGGCTCTTCTGGCATTATAATTTTGTTATTTTGCTATGGCCAGAAGTCACCTCACACTATGAATAGAGCATTATAATATGAATGACTAAACTGACTATAGAATTTAGAATACTTGCAGTTTTATTTTGTGTCTGCTTGACTGGAAGCATTCTACAGTGACCCTCAGGAAGCAGTGTGAGTAACTTGAGTGAGCAGTTTTTAGTCAGGGGTGGACCAGTATTTACAGGAGAGAGGAGCATGTCATTGATGAGAGGTTTCTGGTGAGTCATTTAACAGAGGTCTGCTTGGACCACTGCGTTTTCACAAATAAAATGAATTCATGGACTGAGGAAGCAAAACTCCGTTGTAGTCCCATGTGTGCTTCTCTGCTTTCGTGGCCTTGGGTGTGAACTTAACTCCTTTCTCAGTTACATATGTCACTGCTTCTCTGTGGTGACCTGTAGGTTTTGAATCCCAGTAGAGAGAAACAAGGTTCTAGTAGGGAAGATTTGTAAAAACAAAATTAGAAAACTGAGATAATGCCATGAGAATATAAGCCATTGTTAAAAACTCTCTTTTTACTGATGTTCTGAAAATCACATTTCTCTGAACATTTTGTAAAAATTACGTCCAGAAGCTGAGGCTTCAGATATGTCCCACATCATTTCTTCTGATCAGTTCCACAAATGTTTTGACTTACTGTGTGCCGGGCATCACCCTGGGTGCTAGGGACACAACAGTGAGCAAATTGCTCTCTTGACACTTAGCATTCTTTTGCGGGGAGAAGATAAAGCAACGTGTAGAATGTCGGATCGCTTCTGCATGGGGACGTGAGATGTTCAGGAAGGGCCTCTCAGACAGAGTATGGTTAAGTTGAGACTTAAAGAATAAGAAAAGAAGCCAGCTCAATTCCTCCGAGATCAGGGATGAGAGCAGCCCAAGCAGAGAAATGTCAAGTACAAAGGCCCCAGGCTGGTGAAGCTATGTACAACAATGAGGCATGTAATGGGACCCGGTGCAGGCAGGGTCAGGGTCGTGAGGGCTGGGTGGGCCTGGCTAGAGGCATGGCTTTCATTCCAGTTGTCACAGCTCAGTGAGGGGTTTTCAGCAGGTAGCCAAAGGTCTGGTTCTGTGTTTTTAACGATCCCTCTACTGCTGTGGGGCAGGAGAGGGTGACGGTAGAAGCAAAGTTCTAAAAGCTTTTGCAACAGGGACTCTGGTGGTTTGGGTCAAGGTGCTGAGGTCAAGGAAGGTGGTCCAGACATGCATTGCTAGGAGAGACTTGACTCCATTAAGGACCAAATGGGAGTGGGGCCTAGAGAACAATATGTGGAAGGTTTTGTTTTTTTATTTTTATTATTATTATTTTTTGAGTTGGAGTCTCTGTCACCCAGGCTGGAGTGCAGTGATACAGTCACGGCTCACTGCGGCCTCTACCTACTGGACTCAAGTGATCCTTCTGCCTCAGCCTCCCCAAGTAGTCAGCACTATAGGCATGTGCTACCATGCCTAGCTAATTTTTTTATTTTTTGTAGAGATGAGGTCTCACCATGTTGCCTAGGCTGTTTTCAAACTCCTGGCCTCAAGAAATCCTCGGAGCTCAGCCTCCCAAAGTGCTGGGATTATAGGCATGAGCTACCGTAAATATATTTTTTAATGAGAGGTGGTGAGGAATGTTTAAATGCTTGTTGTAATCCTAGTGCCGTGGCTCACGCCTGTAATCCTAGCACTTTAGGAGGCCAAGGTGAGAGAATTGCCTGAGCCCATGGATTCGAGACCAGCCTGGGCACCTTGGTGAGACCTCATCTCTATAGTAAATCAAAAAATTAGCCAGGTATAGTGGCGCACGCCTGTAGTTCCAGCTACTTGGAAGGCTGAGGCAGAAGGATCACCTAAGCCCAGCAGGTCAAGCCTGTAGTGGTCGTGAGCATGCCACTGCACTCCAGCCTGGGTGACAGAGTGAGGCTTTGACTCAAAATAAATAGATACATAAATAAATAAATGCTCGCTGTAGGGAGTTATCTAGGAAAGAGGGAAAGCTTGGTGCTGGGGGTCAGGAGGAAGATGGCACTGCTGTTGGGAAGGCCAGATGGGAACACCGAGGCCTGGAGTTTGAGAGGAGCATGAACGTTTGAGCAAGCTGTGGAGGCAAGAGACAGGAGTGTGTCCGCAGGGAGGGTCTTAGAAACGGCCGTGGAAAGTGAGGGACCCTCCCCCAAGTGGCCCCCATCTTGAAGATTGTGGGCAAGGCTGTTCTAGGACAGGAAGAACTGGAGAAGGGAGCGGGCAGAGGACTTTAGGGCTTCAGGCTGAAACGTGAGCATTGCTGGGGAGTGGAAGCCAGCGGCTGGGAAAGGGGAGGGAAGGTGCAGAGTCCCGAAGACTGCTGAACTGTCTGGACATGCCGGGACACACCTGCTGGCTTGTGGGTCCCCTCCCTAGCCACCCAGTAGGTGTGAGCTCTGTGGAGTACCCTGGTCAGTCTCACCTCCCACCCACCCACCCCACCCCAGTGCTCAAGGCCTGACCCGTTTCGTCCTATAGAGTATTTGCTGTGTGAATGAATGCCTGCTTCATGGCCAGTGTGAACAACTGGCTTCTTGCCCCTGTGGGCCTGCTGACGGGCCTTTGGGGTGGGGCAGAGGGGTGCAGGGGATTGCTGGGGAGGGGTGTTGGGGTGGTCCTCAAATCCTAAGCCGAGTAGGGGGAGGGCTGGCAAGTGGGGTTTGATTAGCGGGCTCAAGTTCATGGGTGGTTCATGGGGTATGAAGCTTTTGACAAGGCTGGGAACTGGCTGTAGGGGGACGTCTGGCTTTGCAGTTGTGGCGGTAAGAATGGCAAGGTTCAGGGTGTCCTGGGGAGCATTCGGTGCTTGAGCCCAAAGAAGGGCCATCGAGGAGAAGCTTCAGGAGGGCAGGGTGGCAGGGGTCTGCCCGGGCAGTGACCGGAAGAGAGTGGAGAGAGTCGCAGCCGGGTGCAGATGTGAGGGAAAGGCCACATGGGTGTGAAAGCCTGCCTGGAGCAGGTCTACATTCATTCAGCTCCAATTTGCTATTAGCTGGAGTAAAGATAGCATGCCAGCCTTCCCGCCCTTCCCCTGCCACCGCCTCCACGGGCAACCGTGCCTTTGCATATGCTCTCTACTGTCAGGCTTTGTCCGTTTCTTTCTCAGAGTCGACTTATGCCAGCTTTAATTCCACCTCTGACAGCTTGTTGTTGTATAATCTTTCCATTTGCTGTAAAAACTCCAGTGAACCTCCTGCCTAGGTCAGACCCTACAGGTGGGTGACCACTAGCTTGTGTGCTGGTTATTCTGACATCTTTTTGGCATTAAACCTATGTATTTCCCTTTAGGATTTGATATCATAATGAAAACATGTATTCTTGGCTTCTTTTTTTCTTTAGTTAAATTGACATTCTTTTGAAAAACAATAAGAGGAATGTTTTAGTTCCCTTTGAAAAACCGTTCACACAGTTTGAGACTTGTTCATATTCCTGTGTTGTTGAAACTGTTGTTAGAAGGAAGCTTAGAGATTATGTCATCTGGCTGCCTGGTTGTAAGGATAAAAAAAAGTGAGGCTGAGTGCGCTCTAACTGCAGAGTCTGGCTTCTGGCTTCCAGTTTAGTGCTGCTGTTTTGTTTTGTTTGAACTCAACCAAGTGCAGTCGGAGTGGTCTTTTAAATAATAAATATTACAGAGTTGTGTTTGGCATTGTATTTCCACTGTGGTGGGGCTATGGGAAGAGTAGTATCTTAAAGTCAGAATACCCTCTGATGTTCTTGACACACTGAAAGATGAAGGGATGGACATGCAGGGCAGATATGTTCAGTTTCGAGATGAGGAAAGTGAGCTGAAGTTGCTTACTCTTTAAGCTTATTAAACTAATGCTAACATTACTGAGTGCTTATGCGTGCCAGTTACTGTTCAAATGCTTTAAATATATTAACTCATTTAATCTTCATGACAGTTCAGTGATGTGCCGATACTATTATTTTATCTACCTTTAGGAATTAGGGAACAGAAAGGCAAAGAGATTTCAGTAACTTGCCCCAAAGGCTCACATCGTCGTGCTGAGGCATTCTGACTGGAGCCTGGTCTTCTGGTTTTGGTATTGTTGTCGAATCATAGTTGTGCGTATTTTGGGGGTACATGTGACATGTAACCTTTCAGCGTATGTATATACAATGTGAGACAATCAAATCAGGGTAATTGGGATCTCCGTCACCTCAAACATTGAGCTTTCCTTTTGGAGCCTGATCTTTTAAGCACAACTTCCAGGAGTGGTAGAGACTTGAAATTGGGTCTTGTGATTTCAGGTCCAATGTGTGCTGTGCTGAACTGCCTCTGACCATGAAGATAAGTAGTCTGATTCCAACAGTGTGGTTATATGAATGACCAGGAGATTAAAGAGTAAACTCTGGAGGCAGGAAAGAAGTTATAGTCTCCTAAAAGTGAAACTACAGGAAGGTATGCCAAAGGTTCTGGTAATCCGCTAGGGTTGGTAGGAGGGTTATGAGGTTATGAGGATAACACCTCACCTTCTCTTAGTTATAAATGAACTTATCCATCAAGCCTGTTCCTCAGACTCCTTATTATCAGAGAGGAAGGAGGAAACAGAAATGAGGACCCTGTGTTGAGTTTAGATCCCCTGAACACACACAGGATCAGCTCAGAAGTTCCCCTGACACAGGCCTTGGGAGTGAGCTCCTTGCTTGCTTCCTACCCAAGCAGAGACCAGCCCAGGCCCATCTTTCCTGAGTAGGAAAGGCTCAGCTCTCTGAGAGATTTTTGCCCAGACACAGGCTACCTAGGGTAGGGCCTGACTGGCCGAGGCAAGATGGAAATCTGTCAGATTGTGCAGAGCACACAGCTGGCCAACGGCTGTCACGGTGGGCCTGGCAGCTCCCCACTCCTTACTCAGGTGGAACACCTCAGCTCTGGTCCCCCACATGCTAGGAGCAGAAGTCTAAGTTATTGCCCTTAAAAAGGTACAGTCTGAGATATTGTAAGGGAAGATGAGATTAATCCTCTAATAAGTGTATTTTAAACAATTATACCGACTCAAAAAATGGCATTAATAAGTTTGGTTGTAAATAGTTGTCTACTTTCTGCGGGCATTTGTTCTGAAGATGGAATCAGAATGACATAACGCATTCACTTGTGTTTTCTCACAGGAATTCAGAAGCTTGTGGTTAGTTGCATCAGCCACGGCTGTCCCGGCTGCCTCGTCCCAGGCTCATTTCATCCCTGGGACGTAGCTACTGTTTTTTGCCTTTGACACCTTTCACCCGTTTTCCTGAGGGTGGACTTACTTGTGTCATGAGTCACTTGTCTCACCTCTCAGTTTGTCAAGATAATTTCCAGTGATGTTTCTGCATAGGTGATTCTCAGAGTGTTTCGTCTTCTCACAGATCTGATCCCTAGTATCCTCAAATAAAGGAAATAAAGGGAGAAAATCAGATGAAGTACTGCCTCATTTTTTTCGTATTGACCCCAGTGTCAGAAGCTACCCGGGAGTGTGTGCCGCTTTGTGCCTTCCTAGGCCTGGACACAGAAAGAGGCCAAACCGAAAGCCAGTTTCCAGCATGACTTGGCACGGCGTTCTATGTTCTCTATTAGCCCATGGGTCAAGAGCTTTGTTGTTCTAGAGCAGTTGGTACTGGAGCGGAACGAGCGGGGTAAGGCATATCTTTCTCCTGGACTAATCTGTGCTCATTTGTTAAGGTGCACAGTTTTGCAGCAACTAAGCATGGTTTGACTTCCTCCTCCAGAATTATAAATCACCTAACTCCCTTCTGCTAAAAAATCAGGACAGGAGGGGAGCTTTTTGGCTGGACAGTTACTTCTATTGTCTCCCCTCTACCCCCTTAACAAGAGCTCGAACTATTCCAGAGGATACTTGAACAAAAGATTAAACGGGAGTTCTGAATTGTATCTGGCCAAGTCACTGAAATAAGATCAGAAATGTCTGGGAATGACTAAAATCTTAAAATTGAGTAGATTTAGAGTGACCTGCTGCTTCCACTCACCACGTTCCCATAAAAGTAGTTTTCAAAATGTGTTCTCTTAAAATATCTTCCAAACAGCTTCTGGTCTGATGGAAACAAGCGTTGGGAAATTCTCTTGCTGTGGACATAGTCATCAGCGTAGTGACATGATGCCAGAAGGGCGGAGTGCATGCCGGGCCACTGCTCGGCCCTGAGAACATTCCTGCTCTGAACTCCTGGCTGCTCTTCCTCCATCCTCTCCCCTCCCTGTCCAGAAGTTCCCTGTTGGCATCGTCTTCCAGAATGTACACTGCCCATGACTTGCGTGAGAGCCAATGTAAAGGAGATAGGCCCCTTCCTATGTATTTGCTTTGGGTATTTTTCTAACAATTAAAAAAGACTCATGTAGAAAGAGAGCATTTTGGCCTAGAAAGTGCTTTTTGGTAGTTGATCTGGCTGTGTTTGCTCCTCAAAGGCAGGGTTACAAGCTCTGTTTCTGCCTCCTTTGGAATAGTCAGAAGTATGGCTCTTCATGGTGTTTTGGAGTGCTGGTGATTTTGAATTGTATTCCCCAGAGTTGTCCTCACAAGTGCTGTCTCGTGAAATTAGTTTTTCTTTTCTTTCTTTTTCTTTTTTTTTTTTGTGTTGAAGTCTCTCTCTTTCACCCAGGCTGGAGTGCAGTGGCACACACACTCACGGCCACCGCAGCGTCGACCTTCTGGGCTCCAGCAATCCTTCCACCTCGGCTTTCCGAGTAGCTGGAACTACAGACACGCGCTACCATACCCGGCTATTTTTTTTTTTTTTGTGGAGACAAGTTCTCACCAAGTTGCCCGGGCTGGTCTTGAACCCGCAGGCTTAGGCAATCCACTCGCCTTGGCTTCCCAAAGTGCTGGGATTACAGTCTGCCCCACCGAGCCTGGCCAAAATTAGTTTTCTTTAAGGACTTAACTGTCAGATTTTTCTCCTCAAGCCCTCTGTTCTCGGAGCTCTGGCCATTGTTGAATGCTAGACATCTAGAACTGACGGAGCCCTTAGAAACAGCAGGAGTGGAGACTGTGAAGATGACAGAGCCCAACTCTTTCTCTTTGTAGGTAAAGGACGCAGAAGTCAGGCGACTTACCCAAGGCTGGAGGTTGAGTTGGGGCTGGAACATGTGTTCTGTTCAGTGCTTTGCTCTTTGTGGTCTGGTTCTGCCCTCTGTCCCAGAGCTCAGGGGGTATTCTGTTCACAGTAGGGCACTGGAGACCAGGTGCCAACCCATTTATTACTAAAGTGTGTGTTCACTGAGTCCGTTTTGGTCCTCTCTTTTATGACCTGGATTCAACCAAGCCAAATCGAGATTTAATTGAAAACATATAGAAACTATATTAACTCCAGATGTCCTTCCCAACCATGCATAGTGAGGAAGGGGCCTTAATCTTCCAGAGACCATTTTGATAAACACAAAACGTTCTCCATGGCGATTTTCATAACTTACACCTTTCTAGTGCCCTGTGTTATCAAATCGCTAAGGCTTAATACCACTCAGGAGTCCCATTCCATTCGCCATTCCCCAGCACTGTGCTGAGCTGACTGGACCGCTCCTTGGCTGGCCTTTTTTAGGAGTCTAGCCATTTGTTTAAAAACAGTAAGGTGCCTTCCCATCTCCCTCAGATGAAAGCCGGCATCCTTAAGGGGCCCTGAATGCCTATCACCTGTCTGACCCACTTCTAGTCTGCCGCTGCTCACATCCCTTCGTTTCACTTGTGTCTTTGCTGTTCACCAGACACACCATGCAGACTCCTAGTGTGCCTTGTACGTGGGCTGTGCATCTGTGGAGACACGCTCCCTCTGCCATTACCTCCTTCCCAGTGAGCTGCTGCCTCCAAAGGCCCTCTCTGACCATCTTATTAAAGTCTCAACCCCCACGCCTGCCTACTTGCTTGCTTTCTGTCATTCTGGTCTGAAAAATTTTGGAAAGCATGTATGTGTGTGTGTTTTGTTTTTTTGTTTCTGGTTGTTGTTTTAGAGACGGACTGGGCTCACTCTGCCACCCAGGTGGAATGCAGTGGTGTCATCATGGCTCACTGCAGCCTCGGACTCCACGGTTTAAGCGATCTTTCCAGCTCAGCCCTCCTGAGTTGCTAGGGCTACAGGTGCATGCCACAGTACCCAGCTGTTTTTTTCATTTTTTGTAGAGATGAGGTCTCACCATGTTGCCCAGGCTGGTCTTGAACCCCTGAGCTCAAGCAGCCCTCCTGCCTTGGCCTCCCAAAGTGCTAGGCTGACAGACATGAACCCCGCGCCAACCTTCCTTTGCTTTTTGGAGCATTCTCCAGGCAGTTCTCACCGTTTGCCAGCATTAGGAGCTTTTGCTGTTGACACTGCTTCCCTAGGTTTTGAAGTTCTAGCAGAGACAGGACTTCAGTATCAAGAACACATTTTGAATTCTTCATCATAGCTTCCAGCAAAACATTTTTCACATGGTAGGACTGTTCTGTCTAATTAAACCACACAGTGGCTCGACACTGTTTCTCACTTCTTGGAAAGGTTCCTAGCAGTTGTGACCGCAATGTAGCCCTGCTTGTGACTGAGTGCAAGGGCCACACACCTAAAAACCTGAGATCTTCTGACTCTGGTTTTTTTTTGAGGGGGGGGGAGGGCAGGGGGAAAGAATTTAATTACCAAAAAATATGTTTAAGATATGAGATTTTAAATAAAATAGTAGGTTTTACTGACCTTTTTTTTTTTTTTGAGTTGGGGTCTTTCACCCGGCTAGAGTGCGGTGGCACCATCATGACTTGCTACATCCTTGAACTCCTAGTCTCAGGCAATCATTCTTCCGCAGTCTCCTGAGTAGCTGGAGCTACAGGCATATGCTCTCCTAAATTTCTACATTGTGTAATTTTAATAGTTGGAAAAAAAATATTTCAAATAAAAAGTTAGAAATCATATCATATTCTAAAGTAGACTTAATTACATATGGGTTAATTAGTGTTGGGTTCTTTGAGGAAAAGAGTCAGTAAGGCCGGGAATGGTGGCTCAAGCATATAATCCCGGCGCTTTGGTAGTCCAGGAGGATCGCTTGAGGCCAGGAGTGGTGACGCCCAGCTAATTTTTTGTGCTTTTTTTTGTAGAGACAGGGTCTTACTATGTTGCCTAGGCTGATCTCAAACTCCTGGCCTCAAGCAATCCTCCCTCCTTGGCCTACCAAAGCGCTGAGATTATAGGCTTGTGCCACCATTTCCGGCCTTACTGACTTTTCCTTGAAAGAATCCAACATTAATCTGTATGTAATTAAGTCTACTTTAGAATGTTTGATATGATTTATAACTTTATTTGAAAGATTTTTTCCCAACTATTAAAATTACACATTGTAGAAATTTAGGAGAGTTAAAGGGTACAAATAGAAATAACGGGAGAGTCTCTAAAAGATGACGCCAGTGATACCTATTTGTTCCCTTCCAGCATTTTTCTATTGTTGTGATCCTAGTTCTTGCTCCAGGGGAGAGGGAAGGGTGGTGATTGGATTTGAAAAGTGTTCCCACCCAGAATTCCACACTGGCCAGGCTAGGTGGCTCAGCCTGTAATCCCAGCACTTTGGGAGGCCAAGGTGAGTGGATTGCCTGAGCCGGTGGTTCGAGAGCAGCCCCAGCAACTTGGCGAGACCTTGTCTCTACAATAAATCAAAAATTAACTGGGTGTGGTAGCTCGTACCTGTGGTTCTAGCTACTTGGAAGGCTGAGGCGGAAGGATCGCCGGAGCCCAGCAGGTCGATGCTAGGGTGGCCATGAGTATGCCATTGCACTCCAGCCTGGGCAACGGAGTGAGACTCCGACTCAAAAAGAAAAAAAGAATTCAGCACTGTTAACATTTGTATGTATCTGCTTCCAGTTTCTTATCTGCGTGCACACAAGAAACAGAGCAGGCCCAGCACAGTGGCTCACCTGTAATTCCAGGACTTGGGAAATTGAGGTGGGAGGCCAGGATTCAAGACTAGCCTGGGCAATGTAGCAAGATTCTGTCCTCACAAAAATAAAAAAATTTAGCCAGATGTGGTGGCACATGTCTGTAGTCTCAGCTGCTTGGGAGGCTGAGGCAGGAGGATTGCTTGAGTCCAGGAGTTCAAGGTTGCAGTGGTAGCTATAAGCCACTGCACTACAGCCTTGCCACAGAGCCTGTCTTAAAAAAGAAAGAAAGAAACAAAATAATATACAAGCATTCTCTTTTTAAAATGAAGATAGATCATTTTTTAGTTCATAGGCATGATGATTGGGTGTTCACATTCTTGCGTAAGATGTGCCTCCCTTAAACCTTGTTGTGACGTTGGCATGTGACCTGATATGTAAAAAAAAAATTAAAAACTAAAATGAATTAAAGTGGTTAAAGTCATTTGTTACCGCTCTTTCCCATTCTGTGTCCTGTTCCTACCAATACAGTAACAGAAATAACTGCTTTTGCGAGTTTGGAATGTGTTGGTCTAGTCTGGATTTCCTATAATTGTTGCCATAGAGAATAGGTAGTATTGCTTTGCTTTAGCTTATTTAAGTACATCATGCTATAACTATGTTATTCTCAGCTTTAGATCTACCTAGAGATAGATGCGTGTTGACCTAGGTCATGACCTTCAGCTGTATAGAACTCCTGGCGTGTGGGTGTCCCACGGTTTATCCAGTCCCATTGGTAGGGTGAATTCAGTTCTTGGCTTTTGTAAACAGTGCTGCTATGAACATCCTCCTGGATCGTTTGGACATGTGTGTTAGTATTTTTCCAGGGTTGTGTAGGATTTTTTTACCCTGCTTTTTCTCCTCTTAATGTTAAATCATGAATGCTTCCATCAGCTTATTACACTCTTGTCATAAACCACATACCTCTGAAATCTAGACTTGAAACATCTTTAATTTCCTCAGTGAATAGCCAACACTGAACACAAGGCTTTTCTTTTTGCATCAGAGTAAACATCACATGGGTTTTCTCAATAATAATAGACAAAACATTAAACTATTTCAGCACAAAACATTTAAAAACAAAAATTGGAAGCATTATTAGGACTTGGAGTGACTAGAGCAATCAGAGGCTGAACTTTCTGGGGGTTTCTTGTCCCACATTTTCTAATTCAAGGAAAGCGTCTTGGGATTTTGGAGACAGTCTCTGTAGCTCCTTACCCGAGGCTCCTCCTCCGACATGGGTCCCTGGTCTGTGCTGACCTTCTGGTCCTCCCGCATGTCCTCTCCAGTGTGAGTCCTCTGTGCACAATGCAGTGATTTCCTCATGTCTCTCGCCCCACTGCTACAGTGACCTCCTCCAGAACAATCTGTTTTCTTGCTCATTTTTGTACTCTGGGTTAGCCCAACGCCCGCCATGTAGGTGACCAAGTATGTTCTGAATGAATGAGAGGGAGAACGTGTTGGGGGGGGCTGGGGGTGACAGTCATCTTAGGGAGCAGCTTCAGTGCACTGAAAGTGTGGAACGAATGAGGGCATCCTAAAAGGAAGTGAGGTGACAAGGATGACAAAATGACAGCTCTGGCAGTGGATCTCTTCCTGAGAATATTCTCATTTGCATACCTACAAGCTGATTAAATCACTAGTGTTAAGTTAGAGAATAAATCAATTTCTCCTTGGAATTTAAGTAGCAATCCATTTGTAAAAGCATGCACTTGTTTTTCTAGAAATAAATTTTAAAAAGTTAAATCCTCAACAGATATGATCATCTTGTTGATTTTTTAAACCCCTTGCTTTATTTCTCTGTTGCCCCAATTTCAGTCAAAACTGGGTTTCCCTGAATGAGTAGACTCAGGTTAAAGGAAGTCTCTTGGTCACTGCTCTTACAGCATACTCTGTGGTCTGGAAGTGGTTCCTTCAGCAACTCATGGCGCAGCCAAGATGCCACACAGGAGCTTTGGAGGGAGAGTTCAGGTGCAAGCCTCCAGGTTAAGAGCCTGGACAGGAAAACTCATGGGAGGCGTCAGAGTGAAATTTCTTAGCTTTTATGATGGCAGTAGTTATAAACCAACTGGTATTATAATTTTCTCTTGGCAAGTACATTCAGAACTCAGAAAATATCTGCGTTAATGGTCATTTTGTGTAAGAAACTGCATTACTCCCAAAGGCTGCTAACAGAATTCTGGTGTATTTCAAGTCACGGAAGCTGGCAGGACAATGTAGTCCAACCCAAGAGCTAAGGT
Organism: Tarsius wallacei; assembly: GCA_963574415.1. Taxonomy (NCBI): domain Eukaryota; kingdom Metazoa; phylum Chordata; class Mammalia; order Primates; family Tarsiidae; genus Tarsius; species Tarsius wallacei. The sequence goes on along the minus strand of CAUYQG010065430.1, from coordinate 24,761 downwards.
TGGAAGTGATGAGCTGTATTATTTCACCTTTTTCCAATACTGAAATTATTTCCAGTACTGAAATACTTGAAAACTAATTGTTCTCTGGATACTTTTTGCTGCTAATTAACATCTCTTTTTACAGGATTCATGAATAAAATTTTCCATCCCAACATTGATGAAGCGTAAGTAACTATTTTAACATGTTTAACGTTTAGCAGCAACTGCTCTTGGTTAGAGTTATTCTCTCTTTCCTTCATTACGAGAAAAAGCCCTGTTATCTTTTCTGATGTTTATCAGGCGAGGACTGTACGCATGGTCACAAGCTTAGAGTCCTAGGGTTGTGACATTTTAAGCCACATAATTCAGATCCTGCTATTGTACGACTTAGTTTTTCCATTGTCATGACTGGGTCCTTCATTTCTTGTTATCCAGCTAACAGCTGTGACAGTCCACGTCTCGGTTCTTTGTATAGACACACTTCAGAGATCTGTTTTCAGGATACAGATTTACTATTTTCAGCCCTGAAAGTATTTCTCAATTCTTGAGAGTAAGGCAAATATTAATAACTGTAGTTTCATTTCAATTAATGAATCTTAATTCTCCCTTTCTTATTAGTGATATTTTAAATATGATTCCAGTGTATCCTGTGTTGTGCTTCCAGTGCTATTTAGAATACATGATTCGGGATGTACTTTTTTTTTTTTTTTTTTTTTTTGGTCACGATGTTAAATTTTGCTGTGTCTCACACATGTCTGTGTGGGGCTTTTCTGAGCCCTGTGTGAGTAGGTTGTGTATGCATACACGTGCCCCTTTGTCCTTTAATGTTTCATTGCGTCAGTCATCCTAACAGCAAGGGTGCTCTCTCACGTAACAACACTAAGGGCATTAGATTCAAGAGTTTAATATGAAGGCAGTGCTTTTAATTTAACCTGCTGCCATATTCCAGGAGAGAACTTTTCAGCCCTTTTTTCTTTCATTAGAGGATCCATCCAGGATCCATATCATATTCAGTTGTCCTGTTTCTTCAAATGACTTCAATCAGGAACAGTTCCTCAGCCTGACTTCATCGTTTATAAAATTCACATTTTAAAGACTATGGATCAGTATTTTGCACATTACTCCTCAGTCTGAGTTTCCTGAGGTTTCCTTATCATTAAATTCAGGGCAGGCACACGCTTAGGCCAGAGAACCACCGAGTATGAGGTGTCCTCCTCAGGGTCCCACATCTGGAGGCATCAAGGTCTGTGTGCCCTTGTGTTCACAGTGCTAATTCTGATCTCCTGGTTCAGGTTCTGTCTGGCTTCTCCATTGTCTACTTGCTATTTTCTCCTCAGTCTGTAAGGAGACACTTAAGACCTTGTAAATATTCCGCTCCTCGTCATACTTTTCCCCAGCTGGGATTCTTTTTTTTTTTTTTAAAGAATCTATTAAAAATGTTTCTCTTAATAAATAAAATTAGTTGCCAAATACATGCAACTAACTTTCTGATTTTTAAAAAAATGCCATTCTTTCCATCTGTTTCAGGTCAGGAACTGTGTGTCTAGATGTAATTAATCAAACTTGGACAGCTCTCTATGGTGAGTTTGGCCATGGAATAATTTTTGGAGATGTTGAGACACTGCCTAAAAATGTTGCTGGGCTTTGCTTTTCTGGTTTAAAATGCTGTGTTGGGAATGGGAAGGGGCTTTGAGGGACTGGACGGGGAAGTTTGATCAGTGAAAAAAGCACTTTCTCTTAAATACAAACTTCAGTTTAAAAAACTTTCATGAGATTCTGAATTTGAGGTTTTGTGAGTTACGTGTACAGACACACAAATTCATACAAGCGTTTTAGGTGTGTGATTCAGACCACATTGTGTATTCATAGTTACATATAGCACCTTTTAGTTTTGGAAAGACATTTTGGAGTGGCCCCCTGAAATGGGAGATGGATGATACATTCAGAGGTTTGGGGGACCATCTGTTTCCTAGGCCAAAACCTCCTTATGAAGCAAAGAGTCATTCAGCCTTCCCTTCTGGGTCACAGTTGTCACTGCATCTCTTACAGTGAATCTACAAATGAATCACCCAACCCTGCAAAATACTCTGCTGCATATCACAGACAGGTGCCAGGAGGACTGGCCTTCCCTCTTTCAGTTGGACCTGGTTGGGAGCTGAAAGTGTTTTAAAATACAGCCATCCCTCAGTATCTTTGGGGGATTCATCCCGAACCACCTGTGGTTACCAGAATCCACACATTCTCAAGGTCCGCGAGCTGCCAATATGGAGGGCTGGCTGTGTTTATTGAGAAACCGCATGCAAGCGACCTGAGCAGTTCCAGCTCGTGTTGTCCAAGGATCAGCTGTGTAGTCAAACTTAATTAGGGATGTAACTAATAAATGTGCTTATTCCCCACATGTCTAGACCCTCAGGCTTCATAAACCCACCCCACCCTGGGGCCTGCATCCCACGAGGCTGCCTCTGCCTCCAGCTGGAAGTAATCTCTGAAACCCTTCGATTTTATAGCTCTTTTTGGGCCCACTCTTACTTTCTACCTTAGATTTGCTGTTTATACCTATGTTTTGTACTACTAGATTATTCCCTACCTAAGCACTGCCTAGTGCACGTCCAAGTTGTCTGTAAGTCCCAAGACTCAGTACAGTGTCTCTCGCCAGCGTGAGTTGAAAGAGTACATGGTATGAGGCACAGTTGTCAAGAGGCATGAGAAGAGGAAAGGCCACTGGGGCTGGGTGTGCCTGAGATGGCTTCCCTTGCTGAAGAGCTGTGATAGTAGTCTCAAGCTAGTAGGACATCTTCGTCCAGCCACAGTCCGCGGGTCACCCTTGCCAGATGCCCTGTCCCAGGTTGGTCATCGAGAGTCCCAGAGGCAGGCTGGCCACCAGCAGCACAGCCATCCTTTCTCCCCTCCCAGTTCTCCCGTTCAAAGATCACTTCCTCCACCTGGGATGCTCTCCCCTGGTCTTTGTGTGGCTGGCACATTCCTTTCTCACTTCCTCAGAGAAGCCTCCTTCCGAGCCATTCCTTTTAAACTCACACCCCTCCATAGGACAGCATCCTGGTGTTTTCATTGTTAAATTATTTTTCAGTATGTAAAGGTGGGGTCTCGCTCTGTCACCCAGGATAGAGTACTCACCGCAGCTTCAGCTCCTGGGTTCAGCCTTAGCCTGCTGAGTTGCTGGGACTAAAGGCACGAGCCACCATGCCTGACTAGAACCCTGTTTGAAGTCAGCTTTGAAACACCCAGTATTTTTTAAATGATTTGTCTTGTCTCTCTGGCTTATGAGCTCCATGAGAACAGGGACTTGGTCTTGTTCTCTCCCCGCGTACCCCCCCACCCCCCCATGCCTAAAACAGTGGCTGGTGGACAAGCAGGGTCCAGCCATCGGCTAACTGAGTGAGTTACCCTGTCCAGCGCTGTGTGGCATGGGAGTTTCAGGAAGGTGATGGCTTACAGAGACGAGAGGTAACAAGAGAGGACACACACTCTGAGGCTGCTTAAATGGATTCCTTTTAAGATGGGGTTTTGGTAACGATGTCTCATGGCAGTCTGCCTGGAATATCTGATGTAATGATGTGTTTTCTGAAACTACATTCACATTTTAGAAATGTACATATCAAAATACTGCAAGCTGGTTCCAATTACAGCAAAGTAAATTGGACTTCACCAAATCTTTTACCATCGAACAGAAAAGCTTTGTGGAAGAGGTTTGCTGATTCTCAAGCACCTCATGTCTCAGAACAGATTTACAAAAAAAAAAAAAATAACAGTGTTACTGAATTATAATTCACAAGCATACAACTCACCATTTAAAGAGTATCATTCAGCCAGGCGTGGTGGCTCGTGTCTGTCATCCCAGCACTTTGGGAGGCAGAGGCAAGAGGATTGCCTGAGACCAGGGGTTCAAGATCAGCCTGGGCAACTTGGCAAGACCTCTTCTCTGCAATAAATTAAAAAATTAGCCGGGCATAGTGGTGCGTGGCTGTAGTTCCAGCTACTTGGAAGGCTGAAGTAGAAGGATCGCCTGAGTTGAGCAGTCTGAGGCTGTGGTAGCTGTGAGTGTGTCATTGCACTCCAGCCTGGGCGACAGAGTGAGACTCCAATTCAAAAAAAAAAACAACCCTTGGAATTAGAGTTTTGGTTACAAAAAGCAAAACAAAGAAAAAAAACCTAAAGTGCGTCATTCTGTAGTTTTTAGTATATTCACAGTTTTATGTGACCATCACCAGAGTCAATTTTAGAACATTTTCATCGTCTCGCAAAGAAACCTGTACCTCTTAGCTGTTCACCCACCCCCACCAGCCTGGGCAACCATGAGTCTACTTTTTGTATCTATAGATATGGACATTTCTTAGAAATGTGATTGGGTCCTGTTTGGTCCTTTGTGACTCTGCATAATGTCCTCAAGGTTGGTCCATGTTGTAGCATGTATCAGAATTTCCTTTTTTAATGGCTGAGTAATACTTCATTGTATAGATATGCCACACTTGTTTATTATTTGTCAGGTGATAGATATTTCTACCTTTTGGCTGTTATGAAATTTATAAATATCTGTGCACAAGTTTTTATGTAGACGTATGTTTTCATTTCTCTTGGGCACGTACCTAGGAGTAGAAATGCTGAGTGATATGGTAACTCTGTGTGACCCTTTGAGGAATTGATAACTGTTTTCCAAAGTGGCCCACATGATTAAGGTTTTATCACATTTATTAAATGTTAGAGTATGTTCCTGTATTAGCTTGTGCAGCATTTAATAAGCAATAACAGATAACCCTCATTGGTCAGAGTGAACTGAATGCAGACTTCCACGTCACATGTGTGTGCATTGTTGGAAGTGTCCTGTGTACAAGTATGTGGACATTCGACATCGCAGGTAAGTTCAGGAAAACAAGATACATTTCCAGTGAATAGTCAGTACACTGAGCGTGAGAGAACTGTTGTGACGTTTTGCTCAAAACACAAACTATTTCTCAAGAAAATTTAACATATCTTTCATGAAAAGTTTTAGGAGCAAGTAAATGCAATTTATATATAAATACGAGTAGAAACGTTAGTTCAGATGACCTTGAAGTATTTTTTTAGGCTTAGCTGATCTTGAGATCTGAATGGAATTCTTATTACAAACTGCTGAAGCCTCTGGTATTGAAGGCCAGTTCATAACTGGTAAGTTCTGGATCACTCCATTTCCTGCAGTGATTCCTGAGAGAATCTTAGTTCAAAGGACCAAGAAATCTAAGCTAATACTAAATGATAGGAGAAAGTTGGCGTGTTAACATAAACACTCAGCTGAAAAGCAAAAGGCTTTGCCTGGCCCCTAAACCTTATTTCAACACCCATCCCTGCTGTATGACTGAGGAGGAGCATGGAGTAGATTGTGACATTTCCTGTCATTCACCTTGCCCCAGGGCATGTAGTATGCCATGGGTGTATGCATTCGTCACATAACACTTGTCAGTTGAAATTCTAGATTTACGTTGCTGTAACCTATTGTTAAACAGCATTCATATTAGCAGTAAATGTAGCCCTCTCTCCCCTCATCCCTCCCCCTCAATCCTGTTTTCTCTTTGCCGAGTGTATTTGCAGTTTGTTCACTCTGAGTTCAAAATCGGTACATGGTCATTTAATCACCCAGTAATTTTTAATTTGGTATGGTTTAACCTTGCAAGAGAGCTCATTATAGTGGGGAGTCTGACTGATTTCGTAAAGATGCTTGTTATCAGCATGAAGTTATCGAGCATGAAGATATCTGTTGTTACTCCTTTGACATTAGTCAGAAAGCATCAGGTGACATGGTAGATTCTGGCTTCCTGCACGATCACAGCTTTTTTTGCATCCCTTCCTGCTCTTCCAGAGAGTGGTGGTGAAAGTTCTGAAAAACTTAAAAATCATCAGCCAAGCATATCTGGATTTCTGTTTCAAAACATGTAATTTTAAGGACCAATGGAAGGAGAGTTCATAAGCCACAGGTAGCCTTGTCAGCACCCTTCTGTTTTCCTTTTTTCTCCCAAGTTATCTGAGGAGTTAATAACAAATGGCATTGACTAACAAGAAGGAATGCTTCCGGGGACTTTGAGGCTAGGCAAGAGAAACAAAGCCACTTTTACCAAGCATTTAGGAAAAATATACAGTATAAATTTAAGAAATTTAATTTATTCTATGCCCCCTTTCAGTCAGATAGCCTGTAAATCTTTCTAAATAATTCAGATTTTGGCTAAAGGCAGTTATACCTTAAAATAATGCTTTATGTTGCATGAGCATATTCTGTTTCTAAATATTTTAGTGTAATTACACAGGCAGATATTTGTATGTGCATGGATGATTGATTGGCCAATGGCTACTGTTGGAACAGCTTGGGAGCTCACTATTGAGCCATCCATGTTGGAATCACGAACTTCATCCCACCTTTGGAACAGCTGGATGTCACTCACTATGAGTCTTCTAGGTAGACTGGTTCCTCTCCAGTACTGCAGAGGTAATGCCACCTCTCGAACACAGAAGAAATCTGCTGAGGACTGGACTTGCTGCTTCAGCCAAATCTGGCCAGCTCCATGACCAGCTTCCTTCCTCATCTGCTGGGAAGTCTTCAGATGCAGGATTGGTGTGCAGCTCAGGTGTATAGTTAGTCATACACAGAAAAATGGGGTCTTCTTGGATTGAACAACTCAGTAGAAATTCCTAAAAAATCTCACATTCACCAGTGGTCAGCAGTAGAACCATGGAGTAGTCCAGGCTTTGTGGTTCGTGGGGCATGAGCCAGCAGGTATGGCTCTGAGGGACAGTCACAGATGTGTTCTGCCTTCTTGGGGGCCATCGTTTCATTCTTGATTGTTTTTTCTTGGCTTGCTTGTGATTACTGTGTATACTAGGTAAGGTCTTCCCCACGTATGGACACTTAGCTTGTAATTGTGTGAAGTTATCTGTTATTCTTTTCTGACATCAGTGACAACTAAATGATTGTCTAGTAATTAAAAACTTTAATTATGAGTTTTAGTATGGCAGCAAGAATCCAACTAGCTAATTACACATTAACTGCTCTCATTTCTGGAAGGTTAATAACAAATCCTATTACCATGTTTTAGCTTGCAATCTCTGAAGGTAAGCAGGGTCACCCCAGGTTTGAATCAGGATGAATGACCTCTAAAAACGCCCAAGTAGGGCGAGAGGTATTTGAGATCGACAAGGCAACAAGGTCGGTGTTTTTGTTGGACAAGAGCTTACTTGCTTCATTTTGATCTGTGTTGGCTCATTTGTTTTCTTCTGCAACTCCCACAGTTTAAATGCACTGGGGAAAAGGGGCTGCAGTTAGGCAGTGGATGGGAAATGGCTTTTTAAGTGGGTTTGGAATGCTTTCAGGCAGCCCATCTTAAGATGCAAGCACACATCTTAGGTTGGGGACCTGGCGCTTAGCAGAATGTGACTGGTTTTCTTTCTGGCTTCAGTACCTTGTCCTTTGGTAGTACCCTTTCCATATAACAGAAATATCTGTCTCTAGCTTGGAATACTGAAAAAGTGAGAGTAAGTGCATCTGTCTTGTATATTGCAAACATTCCTTGCGTGTGTGAGTACTAATTCTTAACGCTCACTGATCGCTCTGCCTGTGGTTTTTGTTTGGTTTAGGTATGGGGAGAGGGGTATTTGGATGTTTTGGCTTCTGGCTGCATGCCGCGCTTCGCTGAGACCTCACTCTGTCTTTAAAAGATCCCCGTGGACCAGTTGGAGAAGCTAACTCTGCTGAGCTCAGGCCTGTGTGTTTCCCCCTCGGCACAGCCTCAGTTAAGGAACTGCACGTGTTCTTGGATGACTGTTAGCATGTAGTGGTGGCATGCACTGCTCCACTTGCAGCATGCTGGCATCCGTGAAAAGTGCCATGTGGTAGCCTTGCGGGCACTGCAGGAGTCTGTGACGGCCTCTTGGGCTCCTGCCTGAAGCCCTCAGCACGCTGGGAGATGGGCTTTCCATCACTGAGTTCCATCACATTAGTTATTTCAGAGACAGCTACTTTAATCTCAGAACCATCTCTTCTTGAAGTCTGCTGGCCCATCGGAAAGTGTTCCCTGACATTCCCCAGGGATTGATGCCCTGCGGGGCCCTCTGCTCACTTAGGGCTTCCTGTGCCCAAAAACTGTGTTATTACGGGCAGCGGAGAGTCCCTAATTGAAGTGTGTGGAGTTTGACTGCTTTTCCTTCCTCCTAAAATGTCAGTTTTTTAGTGTTTACAGGCTGCAAGCAGGAAATAATGAAAGTAAAACATTCAAATCCATTCTTTTTTTTTTTTTTGAGTCAGAGTCTCACTCCATTGTCCAGGCTGGAGTACAGTGGCATGCTCACGGCCACCCCAGTGTCGACCTGCTGGGCTCAGGCAATCCTTCCGCCTCAGCTTTCCAAGTAGCTGGAACTACAGGCACAGGCATGTGTGCCACCAACGCCTGGCTAATTTTTTGATTCATTGTAGAGATGAGGTCTCACCAAGTTGCCCAAGCTGTTCTCAAACCCATGGGCTCAGGCAAATCCCTCATCTCGGCCTCCCATAGTGCTGGGATTGCAGGCATGAGCCACCGCACCCAGCTCAAATCCATTCTTAATAGTGCAGCTTTGCAGGAGCTGGTAAAAGGGTGGAAGATAACTAACCCCAGATTACTAAGTAACCAAAAGAAATATGGAAATCTTAATTTGTTTGTCCTGTTTTAATCTTGCCCCCCAAAATTTGGCTACCTGATTTTTATACATAAAGTAGATATCTACCTTCCCACCCCACCCCCCAAGAAACTTGTTGAATGAATGAGATGAAATGTTATGCTTGGCTTTATTCTGGACATGTCTTATAAGCTCATGGATTGCTTGGCCATTTGTGGTGAGCTCAGTGCAGTTCCTTACAATATGAGCAGAAGTCAGCAACGAGCTTTTGAAAGGCCAGCGCTGCTTTTCTGTGTAGTCAAGGATCTGAGTAACATGGTTGACGTTCCAGGGGTTGTAGCTACTGTGACCAAGCCCACAGGACAGGGAATCCGTGCAAGTCATAGAGGGCATCATTGGTTCGGGACCATGAGAACAGACTTCTTGGGATTTCTGTCTGCCCCGTGACCTCTCCAGTTGTGAGAGAACTTCTGTTTTCTTCCTCTCCTTTCAGGCTGCTCTTTACTGAACAACAGAACAGATCGATACCTGAGAGAGTATTGACTATCCCTGTCATTTTCAGCTCAGGAAGCCAGCAGTCTGCCCCCAGAGGGGAGAGGGATGGGGAGGTATATGTTTGGACAGCGCACAGAGTTCTGATGGCGAGCACAAGGAACCTACTCTTTGTGGGAAGTGGCCTGAGTGATTATTTTAAAGAAACTTTCTCTGATTGCAAGAGCAAGAGTTTGAAACCTCGAAGGCCATTCAGGAGATGGCTGGCCTGATTGGGGCTGGAATGATACACTGGGCTTGACACAGTGACAGGCCAGCGGAAGTAGAAGAGGAGCTAGAGGCATGGCATTAGGGCAAGCGGCAAGTTGGAGACACTGAGTACGTGGGAGGAGGGAAGAGAAAGCTCACCCAAACTTCTTCCGAAGTTTAGAGCCGAGGGCTTGGGAGTCAACCTACTCCACTGGGAGAAGGGAATGGGTTTTCAGGAAAATAGTCATAGGCACGTCAAGTTTGGTAAGACTGGAAATATGAAGGACCAGTTATAAAGATTTGACGTTTGTCAGCAAAGACTCCGGCCTCACTCTGTCACCCAGCCTGGAGTGCAGGGACATGGTCATCGCTCACTGCAGCCTCAGGCTCCTGTGCTCAGGAGATCCTCCCACCTCAGCCTCCCAAGTAGCTGGGACTACAGGCACGCACCACAGCACCTGGCTAATTTTTTTCATTTTTTTTAGAGATGAGGTCTTGCTATGTTGCCCGGTTGGTCTCAAACTCCAAGCCTCAAGCGATCCTCCTGAGCAGCTGGGGGTACAGGCACTCACCACCACACCTGGCAGACTTAATTCCTTAAAATTGTAAGATGACAGTCTTCCCAGAGTGAATTCTTAAAACCCAGGTAACTCAGAGTGCACCCTGCTGTGCGAAGTGCTGATGTCTTTCCAAATAAGTTTTTGTTGTTGTTGTTACTTGTTCATTTTCAAAAAGAAGGAACCCAGAAGACTGGCATCTGGGGGACCAGGAGTAGAAATAGCAAGAGGGTAGGTGACTTTTGAGAAGGGAGGGATGGCCTTGGTGTCCGCCGTGGCTGTGTTGTATGATACTGGTGGTCTCTGAGCTGCATTTGTCTTTCAGTGTTAAATCTGAAAACAAGCGGAGCTTAAGCACATAAAGGTCTGAGATGACTGCCTGCTTGCTAGTTGTGGCTCCTGGCAGGGCAGATCACGTCTGGCTCTGGGAGTCCACAGGATTTGAAGAAAGCAGCATACACGACAAAATTGTCCATTTTACTGTTCAAAGGAAATAGAAGAAAAATAAATAACGTGTGGTCACCAGTTCATAAACAGCCAAGAATAAAACATGAAGTGTGTGGTCCACGCCTGCTTTGCGCCATGGGCCACACACTGAGTCACCTGGAGGGTGGCTGCACTCTAAGAATGGGGACATTTTTTTCAGTGCAACTCGTTTTAATTAATATGTGTTCCTGAAGTCCCCAGTCTTGTCCTGTTCGTGTTAATGTCTTAGTTCAGTTCTCTGGTACAGTTCGAAGTGTTTCTTACAGGTGCTCATAGTGATGTATGCTGTGGGAGCTTGGGACTCCTTTAAAGATTAAGGCGGCCAGAAATGGAGCCAGCTGACTGCAACCTCAAGGTTGGGTGACCTATGTCTGGCTCTCTCCTTTGCGGAAAGTTGAAGGCTAATGTCTTGGAATAAAGATCTTTGAACTGATAGTTTTTATTATTTTTAATAATGCTAGGGGAAAATGTTAATTGGGATGCATTTTTCTAAGATGAACCTTTTTTGTTTCGTTCTTGGTTTAGCATTTAGGTTTTTTCTGCCCCTGCATGTTTTGGAGATACCCCTTTCAGGGAGACTCTCCATGGCAGCCTCCCTGTCAGGGATGGCCGCGGCCACCACACCTGGCTGCCTCAAGCTGTCATCTTCATGCATCCGGGCTGCGTGCATTTTCTTTTCTGCACTTCTGTTTACCGATGACTCAGCACATCTGTAAAATGGATCCAACGTGTGTTAACATAGGATGATAGTGGGTGCAGAAGGAAGACCTAATCATTAATGGTTGGTTTTTTTATCTGTTTGGAACAAACTCATAGGCAAAACCACTTACTGGTGGCTTGAGGAAACTGAAAAACAGTGGGAAAGACTGGGGATTTCTTCCTGGGAGACACGAGGGCCCTTGATGCGGGATATTGTCTGCAGTGTTTCTCTCTAGCCCAGAAGCACTCCTAGGCGTGAGGATGCCTTCTGTGTGTTGCTGAAAGGTGTTTGCTGTTGCCTTGTGGCACTGCATTCAGGAACCATCCCTGTGAGCAGCGCCTATGACGACAATGTGGCAGGAGTCACCCAGCTCACCGTGCTGGGGGCAGCACTGCCTCTGCGAAATAGCCTCAGAAACGCCTGCAGTCTCTGCTTGGAGTCTGCCCCGCGGGCCTTGCGCTTGGGAGCTAGGGAAACGCTGGGGAGGGGGTGCTCATCTCTGATGATGACTTTGGCTGGTGGTGATATTGATGCAGAAACATAGCTGGTGCCATTGTGAGAGTTGAGACCTGTTTGTTTTATTCATGAACGGGGCAGCATAGTGAGTAAGCCCAAGTTTGAAATCCAGCCTCTTGGGCAAGCTGCTTAACCTCCATGTGCCTCGGTTTCCTTATTTGCAAAATGGAAACAGTAATGGTACCTACTTCAGTGGCCGTAGTGAAATTAAGAATGTATATGCAAGGTGCTTAGGAGAGCTGGCTTGCAGCAAGTGCTTTGTGAGTGTTGACCTGCCGCCATTACTGTTACTATTATTCCTGTTAGTGAACTATTATTAGCTCTTCCCTGCTCTGAGCTCACACTCATTTTGTAAAACTCTTCTTAGTTTGCCTACCTTTTGGCTCTTTCTCCCACTGCCTCAACTGTCACCCATCCCAAGAGTGAGGAGAGGAAAAGAAAAACATTTTCAGACTTATGTTTTCTTAGATATTTCAAATGTATACAAAAATAGAAAAGACTTATCTATAGGAAAGTGTTATTTTTATTTTTATTTTTTGCGTTGGAGTCTCACTCCGTCACCCAGACTGGAGTGCAGTGGCCGCTCCTGGCCACCGCAGCCTCAACCTGCTGGGCTCCGGCGATCCTTCCACCTCAGCCTTCTAAGTAGCCGGAACTACAGGCGCGCGCTACCACGCCTGGCTAAATTTTGATTTATTGTAGAGGTCTCGCCAAGTTGCCCGGGCGGGTCTCGAACCTGCGGGCTCAGGCAATTCAGTCACCTCAGCCTCCCAAAGCGCTGGGATTACAGGCTGAGCCACCGAGCCCAGCTGGAAAGTGTTATTTTTAGAGGTATAGGAAGTGTCATTTGAAATGTAAAAAGAGAAATTACAATCCTATTGCCCGATACAACTTTAAGAAATATTCTTCTTAACACATACACACTGTTCCTAGTTGTACTTCTGGAAAGCATAGCAGTTTTTAGCCTTCCTCCACCAGTATTTGCATGCAAGTGGTTTTTCTCTATTCTGCAGCCTTAACACATAGTTTCCAATGGTTTTGTACCGTGGATAATTAATTGGTCTGTTGACTATATTGCTCCCTTAAAAAAAATAAGTAAAGCGCAGTTAAGATCTTCCTTCCTTTCGAAAAACCAGAAAAGAGGCCGTGAAAATCTTTCTACAGATAATTTGAAGGTTATCTTGGAAGGCTGCTTTGTTTTGCTCTTTCAATGAAGGACTTTGGCAGGTGTCTCCGGGCACATGGGAGCCTTACAGCAGCGTGGCTCCATGGAACTGCTCTGAGGCTAGCCCTGGGAAGGTGAAGCCACTCCGGGTGAGTGGCCCAAGCCGTAGCTCTGGCTAAGAGAGCTCTTCCTATGAAGACGTGGGCAAACAAGCAGGCCAGCGGCTGTCACGGGACTCTATTCTGTCCTTCCCTCACCAGCACCATCAGACCTGCAGCCATGGGGGATTGTTTAAATGTAAATTCACTAGAATTAAGTAAAATGGAAACTCCACCTCCTCAGTCACACCCACCGCATTTCACTGCTCAGTGGCCACACGTGGCCATGACTGTGATTTGGACACTATGCAGAGCATTTCCACACGTGCAGGGCATTCTCTTGAATAATGCAGCACTGGATTATCCCTGATGGCCACGTTCTTAGCCTTCACAGTGACACAAGCCACTTCCTAGGTGTAGGGTTTCCTAGAGCAAGGTTGTCACCCTGGCTGTTTGGGTGTAAAAAGTTGTGCAGGAACACAGCCACACCCATTTGCTTACCTGTTATCTGACTGCTTTTGTGCCACTGTGGCCAAGCTGAGTGATTACAGCAGACCGTGTGTGGCTACAAAGCCTAAAGTGTTTCTCTGAACCTTTACAAAAAGGTTTGCCTGCCCTTTTTACCTAGGGCAGGGCTTCCTGGCCTTGGCACCCTTGACACTTGGGGCCTAGTCATTCTTTGTTGTGGGAGCCAACCTGTGCATTGTAGGATGTTTAGGCACCAGTAGCACCCCGCAGCCAAAACTGTCTCCAACGTTGCTGAATTCCTCTGGGGAGCAAAATCTCCCTTGCTGAGAACCACAGATTCCAGGCGATGTAGCCTGCCAGAGTGTTCAGCTGTGATGCTGCGCAGGAGAGATCGTGGGGAAGGGAGAGAGCAGCCCCCGGGAACAGAGGGGGTGAGAGAGGCACCCCGGAAGCAGGAGTGGAAAGTTCCCGTAAGTCAGGACAGGGCAGCCGGGGCAGGGCGGGGGGAAGGAAGCACTCTGCTCCCCCTCCCATGGGGCAGACACAGGGGCAGGTATATATCTGTGGTGCTGTGTGTTTGCGGGCTGTGCACACCCAGGCTCTCACCATGCAACTGTGGGGTCGTGTTGTTTGCCAGCTGTGTTTGTAGGTGTCCTCTGTGGATACCTGGCAAGAGGGGAGCTAATAAATGTTTAGTTAAGTAATTATTAACAAATACAGTAGGTGGGTACTTATCTGTATGCGAATATTTATGGTTTTAAGTGACCCCTGTAGGTTCCTACCCTTGTTACCAGAATAATTGAAAAATTGGTTCTCTATACCTCCATTAGAACTTAAGAGAATTGAATTAAATGTCAAGTCCTATAAAATTGCATTCAGTGCTTTTAAGATCCAGTACCTGAATACCTTTCAGGATGAGCGGTTTTGCAAGCTGTAGAAAATAGCTACATTAAGAAATTAAGCTGGGTGCACAGTGGCTCATGCCTGTAATCTGAGCACTTTAGGAGGCTGAGGCAGGAGGAGCATTTGAATCATTTGAGCCCAGGACTTCAAGACCGGTTTCGGCAGCATAGCAAGGCTCTGTCTCTAAAAAATAATAAATAAATAATTTCAAAAAGTAACTGCTCATTTCATAGGAATCCAGGGTGCTACAGAGTATTGGGGTACAAGTTTTAATTAATTAAATTATGTATGTGGTATTTCTTTTTATTTTTTGAGTTGGAGTCTCACTTTTGTCACCCAGGCCGGAGTGCAGTGGCAAGCTCACAGCCACCGCAGCCTCGATCTACTGGGCTTAGGCGAACTTTCTGCCTCAGCCTTCCAAGTAACTGGAACTACAGATGTACGCCACCACGCCCAGCTAGTTTTTGTAATTAACTGTAGAGACGAGGTCTCACCAAGTTGCCCAGGCTGGTCTCAAACCACCTGAACTCAGGCAATTCTGTCACCTCGGCCTCCCAAAGTGCTGGGGTTACAGGCCGAGCCACCACGCCAGGGCTGCATGTAGTATTTTTAAATTCTTCTTGGCTTGGAAAATAGAGTGAAATAGAATTGGGAAAATTGCCTTTTTTTTTTTTTTTTTTTTTTTTTTGTCAGAGTATAACACCATTGCCCAGGCTGGAGTGCAGTGGCACACACACAGCTACCCCACCGTCGACCTCCTGGGCTCCAGCGAGCCTTCTGTCTCAGCCTTCCAAGTAGCCGGAACTATAGGCGTGCACTACCATGCCAGGCTAATTTTTTATTTATTGTAGAGACGAGGTCTCGCCAAGTTGCCCGAGCTGGTCTCAAACCCGTGGGCTCAGGCAATCCACTCACCTTGGCTTCCCAAAGTGCTGGGATTACAGGCTGAGCCACTGAGCCAGGCCAAAAATTGCCTTTCAAAGCGAATATCAGGTCTAGCCATCTGACTCTTCAAAATCAGAGTAAATTTTAAGCTTTTAAAATTGGCATGGAAATGAATGCGGAGCAAAAGTTACCTGTGACAGAGCACACGTTTCTGGAAAGCTGCCCGTGTACCTCAGTGTCTAAGAAGGGGAGCAGTTCTGACTGCTGGATTCAGGTGAATGTTAGGTGAGCATGCCCGTCACAGGCGTAACATGTTTCTGTCTGTTTTTTAGATCTTACCAACATCTTCGAGTCCTTTCTGCCCCAGCTGCTGGCCTACCCTAACCCCATCGACCCTCTCAACGGCGACGCTGCAGCCATGTACCTCCACCGACCGGAAGAATACAAACAGAAAATTAAAGGTGAGGGGCAGAGTCCACCTGAAGATGGGAGCGCCCAGTCCGTGGGGTTGGGTCATGAAGAGTCCTCCTTCACTTACTGAGCCAGGCCAAAAATTGCCTTTCAAAGTGAATATCAGGTCTAACCATCTGACTCTTCAAATTCAGAGTAAATTTTAAGCTTTTAAAATTGGCATGGAAATGAATGCGGAGCAAAAGTTACCTGTGACAGAGCACAGGTAGTGCTCCCTGCTTTGGGACACTGTGGGCTGAAATAGTGCTCCAGCCTCCAGTGCCAGTGGTGGTTCCAGAGCTCATCCTGTGGGGCTTGACTCTTGTCTTCCCACCCCTAAGACAGCTGACGTGCTGTTGGAACAAGCTTCACGTAGATGAGCTTGTGAAGGAACCCCATGGCCCCACAGGGTTCACCGGTGGACGGTCCTTTTACCTCCACGTGTGTTTGACGACTTTCATAGTGAAAAGTACAGATCCATAAAGCTCCATCAGGAAGACAAGGAATTCATTGCTCATGAAACACCCTGTTCTCCCTGACCAATGGCAGGTGGTAATGTCTGCCCGGTTTTTGAGCACAGCTTGCCATCTGCATAGCGGTTGAAAATGCCAGCTTCCTCAGACATGTGTCTCTGAGGTACACCTGCAGGAGACGGTGGGGACAGCATCCAGGAGAGCCGTGGTCTGCAGGCCCTCACTCTGACACGGCAGGAATGAGGCCGACGGGAGCATCTGGGCTCTTGGTTGCACAATAGTGCTCCCTGCTTTGGTCTTCCCATCCTTCCCAGGTCTCTGCAGGGTGTTGTCTGGAGCGTTTGTTGAGCTAAAGTAGAAATAATTTACTTAGGTCTCAAGTGCTTTGTAAATTAATATCTAATTGATTAGGTAGCAGAATGTCACACATATTTCAAGGAAAAGGCAGTTCATTTCAACCAGGTAAAATTCGGTTCTGAGACTTGTCTGCAAGCCACAGATAGCTTGGTGCAGGGTGCATTTGTATGGTTCTTAGACTCGTTATGTCTCAGCAGTTTAGCACTAGCTTGTTCCAGCACACATTTGCTGTAGTCCCGGTCACAGAGGGAGCCCAGCCCACACGTATCTTAGGATGGCTTGCTCAGCGTGGGAACCCTGGCTTCCGGGTATGGTGATGTTGGCAGTCGTTACCTTCCTTAGTAGTCTGAGGAGACTGTGACCCCCAGGCCCGAGCACACACGGCTTCTGCTGTGTCTTTGTCTATCTGCTCCTTGCCTGGTCCTTGTTCCCAACTACGGGAAGTAAGAGATGTCCTGCCGTGTTTTTCAGACGCACTGCTCCGTGCAACTTGTGGCCCCGGCTGTCCCTGCCCCAGCACATCCTGTCTTCCTGCTCCACCGACCGGCCAGGCCTCTGCCCCGTGGGCTCCTACTAAACATGCTGTAGCTTCCTTTCCAGGTGTCCCTCCTCACCTTGACCTTCTCGCATCTAGTTCGCTTCCCATCTTTGTGGCCTCACTTCTTCCTGGTCCTGTGGGCCCTCCCCGAGCCCCCCTTCTTGGACCTCTCTGCGGCTTGGTATTGTGCCCCCACCCCCTTTCTGAATCCTCTTCTCAGCCCAGGTCCTGAATGTGACCATCCTCTCAGAGCCTGAGCCTTTGCCCCCTCTCCTCCTCGCCTACCACTTGGGGTACTTCTCGCCTCTCCCAGCTATGGGTAGATGATTCCAGATACGTGTGTCCAGGCCTGGCCGCCCCAGCTGCCTCCTGGATGTGTCCATTGTGTGGCATCACCACAAACAGCACACCCGACAACACAGGGAAAGCGTGCACCCTTCTAGCCTGAACACAACTGGCATTCATGCTTAGCTGGGGCTGCCTCACCGTGCACATTTAACACATGCTTACATCTGGGCCGCCTGTGGAGCTGGGCACCGCTGGCACTGGCTCGAGCTGCCACCTCCTCCCTGCTCAGAGCCCTTTGCTGGATGGCATCTCAGCTTGCCACCCGGGGCTCTCTGGCACCAAGTTGAATCTACAAATTTGCCTTTACTCCTCTTTGATTTTCTTTTTTTAGACTTAGCTTTTAGTTTTATTCTTGAATGGGGAGCAGAACAAGGGAGATTTGGCTAGAAGGAAGCCTTCAAGTGACAGCCTGTTTGGAGAGAAGAGACCAAGCATTCCATTTTGGACTAGATTTAGTGGGTGAGGTGGAACCACGTAAGTGTTTTTCTGTTTTTAATTTTGATTTTTAATTTTTGGTAGAGGTGGGATCCCACTATATTGCCCACGCTGATCTCCAGCTCCTGGCTTCAAGTGGATCTCCTGCCTTGGACTCCCAAAGTGCTGGGATTCCAGGTGTGAGCCACCACATACTGCCCTTTTACTCTTAAAGCATCGATGTGTGACAGTTTCAGACTTACAGAAAAAACAGAGAATACCACATACCTACAATCTAGCCGAAGCAAAACCTTTACATTTGGCCTTGATTTACTTTACTTGTTTTTTCTGAAGAAAGAAAACAAGTATAGTTCTCTCTCAATGTTTTTAACATCCCAACTGCTTGCTCTTGGCGAGACAAAACCTTTCCCCGAAACAGCCTCTCCCAGGTCTCAGGTGGCAGAACTAGGGGTCAGTGGTGGGGACTGCCTGGTTCCTGACTGGCTCCTTCCTAGGCTGCCTCCCCTGGGCACTCAGCAACTCCTGCCTTTCCTCCCCCTCCATTCCCTCCCCCTCTCTGGCAAACTTGTCCTTTGTTTCTGTCTGCTGAAAGGCCTTGTCCTAGTCAGCGCTCACTGGGCACGTGTGTCCTTGAATACCCTGGTATCAAATGATAGTGTCAGGAAACAGTGTCAGTGTGCAGCAGCGAGACAGCCTGCACGAGAGTGGAAATAAAACTTCCAAGGCTTTAAGACACATTTTCCCACTCCAGAATGCAATCCCAGTCAGCTCCTACCTAGTCCTGGGCTTCTGTAACCTCTTTATCTCAGCGTGCACTTTTGTTCCAGTGAATGTGACGAACTCTAAGTCACAGGTCTGAAAATTCTGCACAGGGCCTGACCCCGTCATGCTCTTTAACGCATTCTGAGCTGGAGCCTGTGTGCGAGGTTGGCCTATGGTGGGCGCACCTGGCCGTTCTCCTCCTCTCTCTTTCAGTTGCAGTCGGGCCTGCAGCTCCACAGGGGAGAACACAGCCTGAGGATGTGTTTCTGTCCAGCCTACACTCTGAGTGGGTTTCTAGCTGCCTGTCTTTTCCCGTTGTGTGGAAGCTGTTTGCTTGAGGACAGTGTGCACTGAGAGTTTCTAGGAACAAGGGGGGAAGTGTTTCTTCAGCAGTCTGCACTTTTTGTAAGCCAGTGCATCCAACCAGGGCGGTGACAGCTCCCACCTGTCTGCAGGTGAAGAATACCTGGGGAAAGCTCTCACGAGCCGTGGCTCCTGGAGCGGCTCATGCCCACACGGCATGAGCTTTGCTTTTTTCCAGCTGCTTCCAACCTGAAGGCAGGACTAAAATCTTTTCCTAAAATAATAGACCTGGGCTGACTGGAATTCTCTAACTGCAAATCTAAAAATGACGGGGGATTCCCTTAGAAATTACTATGGAATTGTGACTAGTCCTGCTCCATCTGGAAGCAAAAGTGAACAGAAAGTGTGGGGTCCCATCGTCCCCATCCATCAGTGCCCTGGGCTGGGGCAGTGTGTTCCTGCCCCTGCAGGCCAAGTCCTCCATCTCGACCTTCCCCATTACCCCCTCCTCGGGGGGTGAAATGCAGAAGCTTCCAAAGAAGTCTCCCTGTGGGCTCCCCTACCTCTGTGGACCCAATGGCTGTCATCTTGGTCACTCTGGCGTGCAAGGCAGGCTTGAGCCCCGGGCCCCATACCTGGCCACTCACCGCCTGTCTCTCTTCCCCGCAGAGTATATCCAGAAGTACGCCACGGAGGAGGCGCTGAAGGAGCAGGAGGAGGGCACCGGGGACAGCTCATCGGAGAGCTCCATGTCCGACTTCTCGGAAGACGAGGCCCAGGACATGGAGTTGTAGTGGACACAGCTCCTGCTTTCAGAAAGACTCTTACTTCCTAACCATGAGAAGCAGACTATAATATTCATATTTAAACAAAGCAATTTTTTTTATTACTAAACAAGGTTTTTATGGATAATAGCATTGATATATATATATGATATATCACCCTTAGATCTCGATTCTCGGTCATTTCTCAGCCTGAGGTGCACAGCACCGTCCACATTCCGTTGGTAGCAATAGGCGGGCCGAATGCACGCGTCCAGGGGTTCGTAGGCCGGTCAGCTCCCGAGCCGCCAAGAAATGGCCGCTCCGGCAGGGAGACGTAAGAACAAGAGGAAAAGGCTGCTGCTTGTATTGATGGTCCCAAAGAAACGAACCAGGCCGGCCAGCTCCTGGACGTGAAGGTAGAATAGTGCTTTTTCAAAATGGAGGGAGAAAATCGGGGAGCAGAGGCCTGCCGGGGCGTGTTAGAGGCAGCCATACCAGAACTGGCGCTCCTTCCTGCGCGGCCTAGGGGGCCCCGTTTCTGTGGAGTGACAGTGTAAGACAGGGAGCTGACTGGAGCGTTGCCACCTAAAGCGATGCTTAGATGGGATTCTGGGTTCGTTTTCATATGCCTCTTCCTGCCCGTCACGCCCCCCAGTCTTGGCCCAGCATTCTGTGAGAGCCCTGGGGACGTGTTTTCGAGCCTGATTGTTGTTCTTGGGATGCAGCTTGTAATCCAGACCTGTTTTTGTGAGGACAGCGTGGGGAGAAGTGACTGGGCGATGCTTCCTCTCATCCCAGATGCGCAAAGCCCCATCCCAATCCCAGTATCGGCCAGGTTGAGACCGCTACCCTGGACTAAGAGCTTTAACATGAGGGCTGTGTTGTGGGGGGATTTTTTGGGGGTGTGTGTGTGAATTGTGCTTAGACAGGTTGCAGATTTTGTCGTTGCCTACCAAGAGGCAACCTCCTCCTGGCGGGCAGCTCACGCCTTGAAGCCTGGGAGGAGGCTGCCTGCGGGACTGGCGTTTTGTACGGCTTTGTTTTCTGGTTTTCGGCTGCTCTTGGCAGCAGCCTGGTCGTCATCTGCTTGCGGGAGTGGGGAAAGGGTATTTTAGACCCAGTGTGTTCTAAATTTGAAATGAATAATAAGTGGAACAAATAAAGGTTCTTGTACCCAAAGTGACTCTGTGGGAAAAACAAACACAGCTTTTTTCAGAGTGACTGAACAGGACGGAGGGATTCAGAAATACCATGTAGGGGGACAGGTCCTGAAGGAAGGCATCGCCTCTCCTGAGGACGCTGAGAGGAATCGGACAGTTGACAGTGCCTGCCAAGCACACGTCCGCTCAGCTGACCAGATGTCAGGGTGTCGCCTGCTGCGTGGGGAGGGTCCGGGGAAGTTTTAGATACGGCTCTGTGTGGGTGGTTTTTCTTTTCTTTTTTTTTTTTGGCATAACCAATAGGATGATAGCATAATTAGCCAATCCTAAAACCTCCTAAAGACAATTTTTGAACATCCCCCGGGATAATTTTTCTTTCTGACGTGTGTTTTTTAGTTTAGAAGTGCTATAGTCCACAAGGTTTAAGTCAATGAGGTTGGATCATACCCTATCTTTTTTTATTCAAAAAGCACAATCAATCTTTCCTTTGAAAATCTATATAAAGTACAACTTGCTTTTAGCATGATTATTTTTCCTAAATAAAATGACAAAGATTTACTTATTTTATGTTAATTACGGGCATGAAGCAAAAAGGTTTTCTTTTAAAAAATAAAAAAGTGCAGTTACGTAGGGCTGTGGTTAGTTAAGCGTTCTGAGTTCTCTCTCTAGCATCCGTGGCTCGTCGGGAGGGTAGGATTAACTTAACACGTACTGGTGTCCTTTCACTCTTACCTAGCACGCGGCTTCTCGTTGCTTGGGGGCGGGGTCGCTGGCACTGTCTAACCCGCTTCCTGCTGACTCGCAGTTCGCTTGTGCTGTAACGTTTATTGTAGGTGCTATGTAGGGTAGGCTTCAAGTGCTGGGTGGTGATTTGAGTTCAAACAATAAAAAATTGTATTTTTTCAATATTGTATAAACAATAGTGTTCTAATTACCTTTCAAAAAAAAATAATGTCCAGATAAGAATTGCTTTTCATCTTGTCAAAAAACCGAGCTGACCCCGGCTTCGGGGAAGATCTGTGAGTAGGGCTGCGGCCCTGCCCCCACCGGGCCATGTTTCCCTAAGGACAAGCCATCAACTTCCCTCTGATGGGCTCCGGCCCAGAGCAGGGGTACAGACCTCCCAGGAGCCCCATGGAGGAGGTTGCAGGAGGTGAGCAGATCTGAGAGTGGCCGCAGAGAGAGTGTGTGTGTGTGTCCGTCCATCCGTCCTGTCCCCTGAGCCTGTGTGATGGCATGTGACAAGGCTGGGTCCATCCATCTGTCTGGCCTCCCAGCATGTGCGATGATGTGTGACGAGGCTGTGTCCATCCATCTGTCCTGTCCTCAGCATGTGTGATGAGGCTGTGTCCTTCCATCCGTCCTGTCCCCCTAGCCTGTGTGATGATATGTGATGAGGCTGCGTCTACCCGTCCTGTCCCCCAGTCTGTGATGACATGTGACAAGGCTGTGACCGTCCATCCGTCCTGTCCCCAGCCTGTGATAACATGATGAGACTTCTCTGTTAGCACCGGAAGCTCCGGTAGCTGCCGCCCTGATCCCACTATCACCCCCATTCTGTGCAGGTCTGTCCTTTCTGGACACTAACTGGGGCCCGGGAGTGTTTGGGCTCTGGCGGGGGCGGGGGGGGGGTGAGTTTTCCTCTCCCCTGGGAAACTGACTTGATAGGCTGAAAAGAGCCTTCCAGTCTCCCGGGAGAGGTTGAAGTAAGACCAGGCATGCACGTCCCAAAGCATCTGGAAGGAGGGCTGGCCATGGACCTAAGGACTTGGCTCCCAAGTAATAGATGGTGGGGTAAGTCTGGTGCAGGGGGTGCTTTGACACCAGATCCTCCCAAGCTGCCTGAGCCTGTCCCTTCCTGACGCTTAGAGGAGCGTCTGGAGCTGTGGGCAGAGGCTGCACATCCTGGGTCTGGCGGTGGCTGGTCAGAGCCGCTTTCGCTGTCTCCCTCCCTGCATGCACAATGCTTGGAGTCCTCCAGACACTGACAAGCCGGGCAGCCCCCAGCGCTGCTGGTGGGTCGCAGGTCCACCGGGCGCTTGGGCCTTTTGGTCGTCAGTGTTATCACCGTCCTTGAGGCCACAGTGCAGTTTCAGCCGGCATTCGACACTGGTAAAAAACTGGTCAGAAGCTGCCGGGGTGTGTCTCCAGACCCAACATTTTTCATCTACTTCCAAAGCTGTCCTGATTGCCAACAGCTGACGTAAGCTCCTGAGCAGTGTCTCCCAGGAGGAGCGCCCCCTCCAAAGGCTCCCTGAAGCCTTAGGTGGCCTTCACCTGCCACTTTCTCTGGATTCAGCCTCCCTCAAGAGGCCAGTCCCCCACGAGCCTCCATAGGCCAAGTCCCTAGATGCTAAGTTCCGGGGGATCAGTTGGATTTTAAACGGCCCGTGGCCCTTTCATGTTTAGCAAAGTGAACGCCACTGACACAAGTTAGCAAGAGATTTATTCCACTTCCTCACCGGGTCACAGCCTTGCTGAATGAAATCAGATCACATCTGGTTGGTTGCAGGGAACGGCCTTTCTTTGGACTTGGGATACCCTGTTCACGCCTTCCCTGGCCCCGAATCCTTGCGATCCCACCAGGGACTGGAAGGAGCAGAGCTCCCTTGGGAAGGGGTCAGCCCTCAGGGTGCGGGTTCTCCGCTGCCCCGAGGAGGGCCTGGGCCTCTGGATCCAGCAGACACTTGGCTCAGCTGTGGGCATGGGAAGAGCTGGCCAGGATTTACCAGTTGTACTTGGTAACTTTCGTGTGACACTTGAAGAGAGAAAAGGGATTTGCCAGCCCTTCATTGAAACCTAAGCTTTCTATTCCGGCCCCCGCTCCCCCCCCCCCCAATTCCCCTGCCTCCACCTTCTTGCATTGTGATCTAGTGGGCAGTCAACAGGACAAATGGCTCCACTGGCTATAACCTCTTAATAGTTGTGTATAATGAAAGCTGTAAACTTTTAAAAATAAAATGTGTATATACCTTGGCAATGGCTGGACCTTCATCACTAAGAACAGCCCTCCCAAGGACGCTCAGCCGTCTTCTAAAATGCCCTCCCATCCACCCGGCTCCTCTGAGCAGCAGACGGTGGCTTTTTTTGGCTGAGCTCTGACAAGGCAGATACTGGATTAGTTTGGGAAGGGAGTGTCACCTTCAGGCAGTAATAGCTCAGAGGCCTGTCCTTGTCCCTGGAACTCAGATGACCGCAGATAAACACGGCCACGAGACTCTTCCACGAGAGGCTTGAAAAGCCGCCTCCTCGGCCAAACCCTAGCCCCAAGGTCCCCACCTGCTCCCATGCCCAGACCTGATCCCAGTCAGCCCGTGCCGAGGTGCCCCTTGGCCTGGAGTCCGGGCGGCGCCGCTTCCCGCTGGGGCGACGCACTCAGCAGGCAGCCCTCTGCCAAGGACCGGCCTCGACTGCGAGTCCGGAGCGCGGGTTTGGGCTTTTGCTGGGAAGCCGACCATCGTTAGACCGGCGTTGATTCCTTGCAGAGCGTTCGCCCCTCGGCGGCCACCAGGTGGCGGTGCTGCCCAGCGAGTCTGGCGGAGACGGTTTTGTTCAAGGCCCTTAAGACAAAGGGAATGGGTTTCCCCAGGTCACGTGCTTATCCTGGTCTCGCTTCTGGTCACTCCTCATTCGTGCCCTCGGGCTCCTTTTCCTCCTTCCCTGCATCCCGACGCTGGCTCAGGCTCACACCTGCCACCAGCAGTGACGTCGCACCTGCCCCCTCCCCGGTGGAGCCTGACCCCCCCGGGCTGCCCTGAAGCCCCAGTGCTCAGGCCCAGACTTTCAACAGGTGCGTCACGGCGACCCTGCTGGCCCTTCGGCCAGAGAGCAGACGCCAGAGCTGGCAGTCTGAGCCCCAGCTCTGTTCACCACGGGGACGTCCAGCCCTGGCGGGGCTTGGGTGCGCCTTGGGACTGGGCTGTAAGGTGATGTGCCTAGGCCTGTAGGTTCTGACGCCTGGTGACTCGAAGGCCGCCAGGCCCCGAGACGGTCCCACGCCTCAGGGCAGAGGATTCCCAGAGAGGATGCCAGTGTTAAC
>CAUYQG010065428.1:0-15822 GCA_963574415.1 Tarsius wallacei | reverse complement strand
GCTCCCGGGTTCCGCCGGGCTCAGCGCCAGGCTCGGTCCCGCAGGGTGCTGGGGAGAGATTGGGCGGCTCCGCCACCAGCGCCTTTGAATTGCGCGCCGCGGGAGGAAACGAAGCGCTCCCTAGCAGGGGGGTTTCAAAAGGCTTCAGGAAACCACCGACGGTTGAACGTCGCCATTGGGCTGGGAGACAGCTCAACGGTCTCGCCACTTGCACCTGCCCGACTTCGCCGAGGCGACCCGGCAGACCAGGTGCGGTCCTAACCGCCCCCTCCCCGTTCCCGCGGCGCACACCCGGGGCTCGCAGCTGCGCGGTGTCAAAGGGGAGGTCAAAGCACCCCTCTGACCTCTGCAGAACCCCAGACTCTAGAACTTCGGGGCCCACTCGAGGCCGTGGGGAAGCGGCGCGCTTCAGACGCCCGAAAGGGTGCCCCCTCCGGCTTAAGGCCCGCGAGCTGCTCGCGACCACCTCCCAGCTGCTGCCACCGCTCAGTCCGCTCGGGCGATCAGCGCGGCGGCTCCACCTGCCTTTCCCGCCCTTTGCCCACTATGCCTGGGACTGGCATAGCTCTGCGGGCTGCACAGAGCTTCACGCACACGCGCCCAGCGTCGAGATCAGTCCCGGGCGCTTTTGCCCGAAGTTAAAGCGAGGCGCGCAGTCACTTTCTGGGAACTCAGCCCAGGCGCGCGACTCTCCGCCTCTAAATTCAGAGAACGTAACTCGCTCCAAGAACTCCCCGCTGCTCCGAGGAAGACACCGAGGGTCTGAGTCCCGGGGCAGCGCGCACGCCTTCTCCGCACTCGTGCACAGAATGTTCTCATGTTTGCAAACAGCGTGCGTGCAAGCCTTCAAGCGCCGCAGAACTCAAGGGGGAGACACATGCAGCCGCCAGAATGCTTGTTCCAATCTTTTCCCTTCTATTTCCAGAGAGAGAGAGAGAGGAAAAAAAAAAGATTCCAATCCTACCCCCCACAAAGCCATGGTCAAGAAAACTCCTTTCCGTGATCCTTCTTTGGGGCACGGCGGGCACCTCCAAAGTTCTGGTCCCAGTCTGCCCGCTCGGAGAGGGGCAGCGCTAAGTTCATGCGTTTGCACGTTTACGACAAAAGCAGGTTGAAACTCGACTTACACTGATCCCTTCCATGGTGACCGCTCGTTCTCCAGCCGAGGCGGCTGCCAGAGCACCCGAGTCCTCAGGGTCACTTTGCTACCTGCTGCCGCAGCCAACAAACTGAAGTTTCTGGCCGAAGCCGGACTTTTATCAAAACACGCTTGGGGAGCGGCGCATGCGCCGATCTGGCGGGGAGGCGGGGAGGTGGGTAGGAGGAGGGCGGGGTAGGGGAGAGGGGCAGGCGGAGGGAGGAGGGCGCCGGGGCTGGGAAAAAGGGTGCGGGGCTTGGGAAGCCCGGGAGCCGCTGCTGTTCGCTCGTGGTCACGCAGCGGATCCCGCGCTGGGCAGGACGTCGCTCTCCGGAGGTGTTCCCTAACTCGGGGAAAGCGGGGTGCGCCTGCCGGGAGGCGGGGAGCGCGGGCGAGGGACGCGTCCCGGCTTAGCGCGTGCATCCCTGCTCACGTGGATGGAATTCCAGACCTGGGAATGCTACAATGGAACCACCGAGGTCCAGAGAGGGGAGGTCACTTGCGGATTAACCCAGCCAGTAGGCGGCAATGTTGGAAGTGGGGCCAAGCTTCTGGCGCCATTCCCCACTCCAGGGAGAGGCAGTCCATTCAGAAGATAAATAAGGAAAGATCCTTCCTTCGGAGCTCAACTGGGTGTGAACTATGTATGCACATTTAAATAACTCCAGGGTCAGGTGTAGGTGATTACGAAACACTTTCAGAAGGTAGGATTTGGCACAGTTCTGGAGACTGATGTCATTATAGTGGTAACCAATTCGTGAACAGCACTTTCCTATCATTATGAAAGTGTGCTTTATTATAAGAGTCATTTAGCGAGTAGTACTTTTTGTAACAGATCACGAGGAACTTGCACAGAATCACTCATTCATCCTCACAACACCCTGCGAGTGTTACCTCTACAGTGGCGCGTTTAGTCAACAGACATTTGCAGAAGGACGACTGCGTGCCGCGCACTGTTCTGAGCGCTGAGGATCGGGCGGTGAGCCCCACAAGGGGCGCACGCGAAGGAAACAGGAAGCCCGCCGGAGAGATGACATGCCGGGGACAGCCGGGGAGTCCAAGCTGGGCTTGAACCCAGACCCTCGGACCCCACATCCGGCGTCTTCCAAAATTTTGTGCGGAGGACGAGCTTTGGCACGGATGAGACACTAGGTTGAAGAGCTGGGCGGGGCGTAGTGGGGGTGAGGGTTGGACGTCTGAAACAGTCCCAGACGGGCTGAGGTTTGCAGTGGGCGCCCAGACGGTGCTAACCACCTCGCGCTACTTCCCGCCGGCGCCGTGTCTGGGTGGGGTCGGGGAGCGCGCGAGGGGCGGGCGGAGAAGTAACGCGTCTGCAGGCGAGGTGACCGCAGCAGTGATAGCTGGGACCCGGGTGCGTGCGCCGCGACACGGACTCCAGACCCTCCACCCCCACCCCCACCCCGGAACGGTCCCAAGGAGAGGAATCGCCCACACTGGAACCCCACCCCCTTTTTTTTTCTTTATCAAAGGATAAAACCTTTCCGTCTGAGAGTGCTCTAGAGGCAGTCTGGGGGCTGGAAACCTGATTTCCCTCTTTTGTCTGGGGCCCCCTTCCTAGTGTTTGTCGGTGAAGGACCTCCTCTCTTCTGCACTTTCGCCGATGCCGGAAAGGGGGAGGGAAGGTGGGGGCCTCAGAAACTGCCAAATTAGGACACATGGTAATGACCAGACAAAATCAATCATAGTATTACATTATGTAGATTTTTTTTTTAAACCCTCAGATTCCTAGAGGGTGGCGGCTGGGAGAGCGTCTGGGGACCCTACGCTTCTTCCACATTTCTTGCCTTATGTACCTTTTCACCTGTATCCTTTATAAACTCCTTTATAATAAACCAGTAACCGTAAATTTTTTTTTTAAAACATAAAAGCACTTTTAGTAATATCAAATCGTTAAGAAAGCTTCATGGTTTTTTTGGGGGGGGTGGTGTCGGGAACTCACTCTGTCACCCAGGCTCACAGCAGCGTCAACCTCCTGGGCTCAGGAATCAGTCTGTCTCTGCCTCTCAAGTAGCTGGGGTGTCACCAGTACAGGGGTGTCACCATGCCCGACTAGTTTTTTAATTTTTGTAGAGATGAGATCTTGCTGTGTTGCCCAGGCTGGTCTTAATTCCTGGGCTCCTGCAGTCCTCCTGCCTTGGCCTCCCTAAGTGCTGATATTGCAGGCATGAACCACTGCCCAGATCTTATTTTTGTAGGCTAGCATCCTATCTGTTGAAGGACTGGAATTTCAGACCCTTTACATGACCTGCTTTTCATGAAACCTGGCAGTGGCAGAATCATTATGCTTTACCCTGGAATGTCAGCTATATTGCACCTCAAAATTTCTCTCTTCACAATGGCTAAGACCTGAAAGGCAAAATCTCTCAATCCTGCCTTAAAATGCAGAGAGGCTAAATTCAGAGTAAAATGATTTGCATGATAAATATTTGTTGATTGTTGGCAGACAAAAGACTCCCTTCATCTGAAGACTCCTTTTAAATCTTTTTACGTATATTTGCTAAAAGGAAGCAGATAATTAAAAGAACAATGACATGCTATTTGGTGACTATCAAATTAGGTAAAAACCATTTTTTTTTCCAAAGAAAATATTTGGTCTCCGGATTTGAAAAGACAAGCAGCTGTCTCTCACTTGTCACCGGTGGTAATGTGGGTTGGGACAGCCTCACTGGGAAAGCATTTTGTATTCAGCAGGACTCTTAAAACAGTAATTCCACCTATAGAAACTTACCCTAAGGAAATAGGATTTATGCCATTAAAGTATTTATAGACGTATTATTTATAATAGCGAATGGTCTAAACAGTCCCAAATATCCACTGTTAGTGGAACAGTTGAGATATATTTTTGTACATTTGTATATGGAATTCCATGTGGACATTGCAAACAGTGTTTGTGAAGAATTTTTAATGACATGGGAAAATACTTATGAAACATGAAGTGCAAACAGGATTCAGAATTGTGTGTATAGCGTGATCTCAGTTATGTTAAAATCTGCATTAGGAAAAGATTGGGAGGAAGAACAAAATGTTTGTAGGAGCTTTCGCTGGTGCAGAATTGTATTTGATTTTTACTTTCTTCCTTGCATTTTTCTAGCTTTTCAAATTGTCCATAATAGACATCAAATATTCATGTTTTAGAAGTCAATACATTTTATGACAAAAAAGGAATCAGAAGGCCTCCCTTCTCACACCTTCGTACTTCCTAAATTATCCACTGGATGTGATGACTTTTTCTGTGCTAGTCCTCCTCTCTCCTTATGTTCTTCTGGATTTCTTACCAAAACCTCTATTCTCAGCTACTCTATGGTGCTCTTTAAAAAACAAACAACAAACAAACAAAACTCAGGTGTTTATTGAGTACTTGTTGTGCAGCTGATCTCACATAATCCCCTCAACAAACTCTACAAGGCAGGTGCCATCACTTTTATTCCACAGGTAGGGAAACGAAAGTCTGGAGAGGGCAAGGAACTTGCCTGCAACTACACAATGAGCATCTGCACCCAGTCTGTCTCGCACCAAAGTCCAGGCTTGCTTCACTATGTCACAATGTTTCCCTCTCTCCTACTGCAGTTCACCCTCTGAAAGCTCCCTCCTCTGAAAGGTCATTTGACATTTACTCACATACTGCTTCAAGGGGCATCCATCCCTTGTGAAGTTATTCAACTTTTACATGAGTACATGTCATACTTTCATTCCCCCAAGAGTCCAGGTTCCTTAAAGTGAATGCCCAGATATCTCCTATCCATCTAGCCGGCTGCTGGACAGATACTGGGCTTCCTAATTTTTACTGAAACTTTATTTAAAGAATTAATGACTTTCCTGTGTGGCTCTGGCAACAGAGCCAGGCTTAGGGGCTGTCAAGGCTTTGGCAGGGTCCCGAGGTTCTCAGGCTGGCTGTAGCCCAGGGAATAACTAGATTTGGCCACGGTTTGGAGGGAATGCTTACAAATCCAGTGACACGGTGGCAAGCATCCTGTTGCTCGCTCTGCAGCTGGTTGATTTGTGTGTAGTGTGTGTGTGTGCGTGTGTATGTATCTGTCTGTATGACAGAAAGCTGTACTCTGTCCCAAATTAGGCTCCTTGTTAGCCAGGTGGAAAGCTTAGGAACAGACCTCTTCCCGGTGGTAGATGGCAGGAGGGAGGAGGAGGAGATAGAAGGAGATAGATGGCAGAAGGCACTAAAAGCGTTCAGAATATACAGGGTCCTCCTGTCCCCTGGTTCCACCCCTGCT
Organism: Tarsius wallacei; assembly: GCA_963574415.1. Lineage (NCBI taxonomy): Eukaryota > Metazoa > Chordata > Mammalia > Primates > Tarsiidae > Tarsius > Tarsius wallacei. The sequence goes on along the minus strand of CAUYQG010065428.1, from coordinate 10,434 downwards.
GACTCTTAAAAAAAAATGGACCACTTTTGTTTCTGAAAGAGGAAAATAACAGAAACTTCCTTGATGGTAGTAGCGGATATTCAGAGAGACAAAGTTAATGTTTTTCCTGAATGATTTTTTTTTTAAGGAGGCTATTTCCCAAAGGGCATGCAATTCTAGCAGAGGGTTGCGAATCTCAGCAGCAATGCTGTCAAATGTCAATTATTTTCAGACTAGTGTTTGGTGGAAGAAACGGTCCTCTGCCTAACCACACCCAGTCCACTCCTCCTTCCCTCCTTTTCTCTAACACCTACAGGTGAAAAGTGACTTTGAAAATAAATTCAGCCTTCTATCTTGCAGCTCTATGCCAATTTAGAAAAATTATTACTGGTTTTCTGGGAACCATTTTTTTTTTTTTTTTTTTGAGTTGGAGTCTTACTCTGTCACCCAGGCTGGAGTGCAGTGGTACACTTACGGCCATCCAGTGTCGACCCACTGGGCTCCAGCGATCCTTCTGCCTCAACCTTCCAAGGAGCCAGAACTACAGGTATGCACTACCACACCCAGTTAAGATCTTATCTCTACAATAAATAAAAAACTAGCCGGGTGTGGTAGCGCGCGCCTGTAGTTCCAGCTACTCGAAAGGCTGAAGCGGAAGGATCGCGGAGCCCAGCAGGTCAAGGCTGCAGTGGCCAGGAGCGGCCACTGCACTCTAGTCTGGGCGACAGAGTGAGACTCCAACTCAAAAAAAAAAAAATTTTCTATTTATTGTAGAGATGAGGTCTCGCCAAGTTGCCTGGGCTGGTCTCGAACCCGTGGGCTCAAGCAATCCACTCACCTCGGCCTCCCAAAGTGCTGGGATTACAGACTGAGCTGCCGAGCCTGGCCTGGGAGCCATTTTCACCCTCAATTTAAGTCATATCTTAAATTTCTAAAAGGTCTGCCTTCATTATATATATGAGAATATTAGTAATTTCCATCAAAGCTTTGTAGCAGTCAAGAACAGTCAACACGAGATGCCTGTACATGCATGTTTATTGCAGCACTATTCACAATATCAAAAACATGGAACCAACCGTGCTGCCCATTGAAACTGAACTGGATACAAAAAAATGTGGTACACACACAGTGGAATATTACACAGCTATAAAGAAGGACAAAAACATGGGCTTCGCGGCAACTTGGATGGATTTAGAGTCTATCATAGTCAGTGATCTATCACAGAAACAAAGAACTGAGTACCACATGTTCTTACTCATAAGCGGACCCTGAACATTTACCATAATGCTATAAGAAAGGAATTGGCAGTAGCGGGATACTGCTGGGGCGAGGGAGGCACAAAACATCAATAAGGGTACCTGATTTCAAACCAGGCAAAATGGGGACCAAAGGGAGGCCCAAACTTTACCTGCATGATGACCACTTGCATACCTAATCCTGAATTGTACTCCACATCTTATTTTGTTTTGGTTTTTTTTTTGAGTTGGGGTCTGACTCCGTCGCCCAGACCGGAGTGCAGTGGCACACTCCCAGCCACCGCAGCCTCAACCTGCCGGGCTCTGGCTATCCTTCCATCTCAGCCTTTCAAGTAGCCACGAGAATGACTTGTCCTCAAAGTTTGCTATGCGCTACCATGCCCGGCTAATTGTTTTTGATTTATTGTAGAGATGAGGGCTCACCAAGTTGCCTGGGCGGGTCTCGAACCTGTGGGCTCAGGCAATCCACTCACTTCAGCCTCCCAAAGCACTGGGATTACAGGCTGAGCCACAGAGCTTGGCCAACCCCACATCTTAACAAAAAAAGAGAAAGAATAATCAACAACATTTCCACACAAAGAAAAAAAGCTAGACTGGTAAACAAACATAGCCAATTTAGAGTCACCCTGGTAAGTCATTTCAACAAGGCAGCCACTTAATTAGCAATGCAATGATCATTACTTGACTAATTTCACTGCCAGGAGAATGACTTGTCCTCAATGTTTGCTATGCCCATGTGACAGGTGCTGTGTGGCTTTGCGGGTGTAAAGAACAGCCACAAACAGACTCAGTGCTGTTGCCTCAAAAATTATGGTGTCAAGCTAAGAAAGAGGGCACAACTTTAGGAAATAATTGAGTGAGCAAACCCTGTTCTCCATGGAAAAGTCTTGTCGTTTTCCTTAAACCAGTAATTTATTGGTGGTGACCTCAGGCAGCTACATAACAAGAGGAAGCTCCCAGAGCTCTGTGGAGAGTCTGTTTTCTAAAGAGAACTAGCATCCCATGGCAGAGCCAGGGTACTTCCAGAAATGTGATCTGACCACCCGTACAGATGGGCTTTGAGATCTTGCTGAGATAATTCTACCAAGAGCATTATGTTAGTAGGACAGGGCAGGAATTGTGTGTGTGTGTGTGTGTGTGTGTGTGTGTGTGTGTGTGTGTAAGGGGATTCATGCGGTGTTTTTGCGTGAGAATTTTTCTAAATCAAAAGCCATGATTATGAGCTACTTGTTGGTCTAAGGCACTTGTGACAAAGTCTAAAAGCCTGCAGATACTGTGAATGAGCAAGGCAAGTGAGAGTGGTAGAACTATGGCAAACTGAAGGGTACATGTCCTGTCTAAAAGCAGCAGCAGCTACCCTCCGTTGCCCTTTGTGGGAATTTGGGTCATATCTTCTCATTTTAAAAAGAGAAGAAGTCCTGATTTTTAAATACGGTATCTCTCAAATTAAAGAAATGTTGGTTCAAAACAAGCAAACAAACACAAAAACTCTACCTGCTTCCAGTTTACTTTGGCCTAAGGTGTTGGCACTAGACATCAAAAGAAAGGATGGGGCTAGGTGGTCGGGAGACTTGGAAGTTGGAAGAGATGCATGTGGGCGATGATGGAAATGGTCACGACAGGCCTCAGAATCCTTTCGGGGCGGCCTCTTTGTCATAATTTGTCTATCTTGCTGAGACTGAAGTTAGATCCTTTGGATTTCAGAGCTGATCCTCCCTTGTAGTTCCCAACTATACTCACGTTCATGTTTGAGACTCTGAAGAGGGTGAATGTTATCTCTGTGACTCTCATATTCCTCAATGCCTGTCCCATCTCCAGGTTCTCTGCCTTCTTCACTGCCTTAATGTATGAACCCTGGGCCTGTTTTTTTCTTTCTGTTATTGTAGGACAACATCCTTCAAGAAGAGGAACATTCTTCCTTCTTCTCTTTAAACAGGAGGAGCAACAGTAGAAAGGAAAATTGCAAGCCAGGCAGTGTGGCTTACTGGATTAGAGAAAGGGACGTGGGAGTTGGCTCACACAGGTAACTAGAGTGTCAAGTCTACATAGCTCTTCCAATTTCAGATTCGGAGATATCATGTTGGTAGTTTAAAACTGGCCACAGTGGAATTATTTGCACCATGGAAATCAGCAAATGAGGTTAATTGGGGCTTCTTTATTTGCTTTCTGAGAGCTCATGGTTACTGCCACCTGGTCTAGATCCTGGAAAAGTCTATTTCCTTTGTTGTAATATCCAGATTGCAGTAACATTCTGCTCTTTGGATTATTGGAAGGATTAATATGATATGCATGTGAAGTCTTTAGTACAGCGTGGGGCACATAGGAAGTGCTCAATAAACATGACCTAGTATTATTATTTTTTTACTTTTAATTTTTTTATTTTAAAGATGTCGGGTACAATTCAGGGTTAGGTATACAAACGTTCATTATGCAGGTACCCTTGGTGATGAGGTATGCCCCCCTCCCCGCAGATTCCCTCTACTGCCAATCTCGCATTCCCCCTCCCTCCCCACAGTTTCCCGCTACTGCCAATCTTTTTCTTACAGTATTATAATTGTTCAAGTTCCGCTTATGAGTGAGAACGTGTGATACTCAGTTCTTTGTTTCTGTGATTGAGCGCTCAATATTATAGAGTCTAAGTCCATCCAGGTTGCTGTGAAGTCTTGACCTATTATTAATATAGGTTCACATCTCAACTGCCAAAATGTCTTTCTCGTCAGTGGAGGTCTTTGGTTAACCAGGCAAATGGTTTCTCCACCGTTATCCATAAAAGTGAGGTAAAGGAACTTTCCTTAAAGTAGGAAATGTTCTTACTTCTAATTGTGGGGAGAAGAAAGACATGTGATGAGGGAAGGAAGGGAAGTCATCAAGAATTTCTCAAACCAAGTGCGGTAGCTGATGCCTGTGATTTCAGCACTTTGGGAGGCTGAGGTGGGAGGATCCCTTGAGTCCAGGACTTTGAGACTAGCCTGAGCAACATAGTGAGACCTCATCTCCATAAAAAATCTAAAAAATAGTCAAGCGTGGTGGCACATGCCTGTAGTCCCCTGCTACTTGGGAGGCTGAGGCAGAAGGATTGCCTGAGCCCAGGAGACTGAGGCTGCGGTGAGCCGGGATTGTGCCACTGCACTCCAGCCTGGGTGACAGAGTGAGACCCTGACTCTTGATCCCTCCCCCAAAAGAATTCTTATACGTGGCCTTGAAATGCTTCCTGTAGTTGCAGAGTCTCACATTTAGGGTCAAAAGGATCTTCGACGCCATTTGGTCTTATCTTCCAAACATTGGAAGGAGCTCCTTCGACAATACCACGTGGGCGGCCCTGTCTCTGTACATTCCCAGGGATGGGCAGCCCATTACTTGGAAAGGGAGCTGATTCCCCCCTGCTGAGCAAACCCGATCACTAGCTGGTCCTCGCTTTCTGCCAGGCACCTGTCTCTCCTGTTTTCTGTCCTCTGAGTCTAAGCTAGCCAGAGCTTGCCTGGATGAGACACCCCGAGAGGAAGCCAAAAAGAGCCGCCAAACCGATCCTGAGGCTAAAGCAAAACCTGCGTTTTGCGAGACACTTATTTCTGCAGCCACAGGGATGAGTCTAATGAGAGGCTTCTTTGTTCCGTTAGCAAGTCTGAGAGGGGAGTCTGGCCAGGTTGGGGTTTCTTTTCGTAAAGGAAATTATCTCCAAACATGGAAGATTTGGGGATTAAGTGACTCAAAAGATTTAGTGCTGGACTTTTTAAGGCCTCCCGAGGCTTTCAGATGTGCTTGCCTTGGAGAGGAAAGGTGGGAAAGCAGCAGCTTGGGAAGCAGGCTAATGAAGAATGAGATTAACCCCATCTCTGCATTTTTTGTTAGGAGAAACCAGGTTAAAAATAAATATTTAAAAAAATTGTCTTATGTTACATGCCTAAACGCGTTTCTTTGTAGTAGGTGCCGGTGGCTGTGTGGAGAAAATAGTGTTTTATTGTCTGGTTGGCACTCTGACCCCTCCAATCAAAAGCTCAGGGCATTTCCTGAAATCTCTCTAAATTGGGGATGGCTCTGTGTTGGGGCAGTTTCTTTCTTTCTTTCTTTCTTTCTTTCTTTCTTTCTTTCTTTCTTTCTTTCCTTCCTTCCTTCCTTCCTTCCTTCTCTCTCTCTCTCTCTCTCTCTCCCACCCTTCTCTCTTTTCCTCTCTCTCTCTTTCTCCTCTCTCTCTCTTTTTCTTTTTCTTGAGTTGGAGTCTCACTCTGTCACCCAGGCTGGAGTATAGTGGCATGATCACAACTCACTGTAGCTTCACCTCCGGAGGTCAGGCGATCCTTCCCCCTCGGCCTACCAAAATGCTGGGATTATAGGCGCACACCACCATGTATGACTAATTTTTTGATCTTTTGTGGAGACAAGGTCTCACCACGTTGCCCAGGCTAGTCTTGAATTTCTGGGCTCAAGCGATCTTCCTGCTTTAGACTTCCAAAGTGCTGGGATTACAGGTATGAGCCACGGTGCCTGGCCAGAGCAGTTTCTTTTTAAATGGGGGACACAAAACAGTTTTCAGTGTCATTTAAAAAGAACAAGATGGTATATTTCAGGTTTTCCTTGGAGTTTGCTCACTTGTTTATCCCTGTGGTTAACCAGTTGTGGCATAATCCCCTGAGTTTATTTCCAGTTTGCCATGGGCAACCCTCGATGGCCCTGCTTGCTGTTGAGAGCCTAGGTGGGGCAGCCCCATGCAGGGATTGGGCAGCAGAGATCTGTGTCTGCCCTAGTTGTCTCTTTAAGGCCGGGAAATCAGCTCACATGTGGATAATTTATTGCTTGTTAGAGGACTGAGGAGACAGAACGACCTCCACAGAGACACTTTAAACAACGCTGAACAACTTGGATTAATCCTTTCCACAAACAGGTCTCCATTTGCATGTCCAGATTGCTGAGAGCTTTATCTTTGATGATAAATGGGAGGGCATTCCAGCTCCACCAGCAAATGTCTCCCCAGACTCATTTAGATTAGGCTCCTGGAGACTGAATAGGATTTTTGTTCTCTGCCAGGTAAATTTTCACTTTAGGGTTAGGTTCTGGCAGCCAGTTGCTTTTCTGAGGTGAATCTTTTTTTTTTTTTTTTTTTTACCTATTGACGTTCACCCGCTTGGGGTGGGCTAAGGTTTTTGTCACAATTTGGCAATTTGCCAGGCCGAAAAAAGAGACCCCCCCCTTTCCTTTAACCAAAGCCTCCCCCAACTTCTCCTTCTCTCTATCTCTCTCTCACACACACATGTGTGTGCACCCAATAGCACACGAGAGCGCGCACACACATGAGATCATACCAACCATCCCAGAAACCCCAGTTCTCTAGTGCTTCTGTGTTTTTGAAGCCCCAGCATCTCTGGCTTTCTCTGCTCTCAGTCATTTGCCTGCCCCTGTGCCCCAGCCGCAATTCTAGAAAGGGGAAATCCCACTGAGACACTGCCATGGATTTCTATCTAGGCTTCTGTCTAAGAGTTTAGATGTGGAGGATCACCAGATTGGCCTAGAAAGTGAGAGGGGCTTCCTAGTCTCAGCAGGCAAAGGCCTCCTGCGCCCTTTTATGCTAAACACAAACGTGTAATTGACCCTCCTCTCTGATAGGTCCCCGGAGATGTCTTCAGTCTCTTTCTTGAAAGCATGAATATACAGATAATATTTCTTCCGTCCATTCCCTGACAGACAAGAGAGTTTTGTTGAACTCTTCTTACTTTTTGTAGTTGGTATTGTGAAAACAAGAGATTGTTTTCCAAATGTGAAGCTGTACATTAATAGATACATTGTTTTCAAAGTGTGCGCTTCATTTTTTTCCTTGAAAATCTCCTTTTTACCCCCACCTCGAATCAAAGAGAACCTTAGAATGCTCTGATCTTCTGATCTGTTGTCTACAGTCTCCAGCCCTGTGCCTGTGTCTCCCGTGAACAGAACAAGCTGTCTTGAATGAATTCTGCAGAAGAAAGAGCCGAAAGTGGGGAAGTGTGAAGCATCCCTAAGAATCAGAAATTGGCAAAAATAAGCCAATACATGATATAAGTTTCTCTCCCACCTCCTTGCCGTCCCACTTTGTTGTAAGCGTAAACAGCTCTCCTACCTAAAAGCGAGGGAAGTGGGTTTTACTATGCAAGCCCTCCCTTCTCTGTGTTGTTGGGGTGGGGTGTTCTGGGGACAGAAATGTCTAAGTGCATGTCTGTGTTTTTTCACTGACTAGAGGCAGTAGCACAGGCCTCATAATCTCCCTGATCCTGGGTCTTCCTCCAGAATCTCCACAGACGCTGAGGCAGCCCCAGTTTGCCAGGTGTGCCTGTCTGGTGATAGACACCTCCAACCCCCAGGAGAGTGACCCTAGAGAGACACCCTGGTGATGCTACTCCAATTCTACCCTACTCTTCCCCCAGAAGACCTGGTTTCTGTGGGAAAAGAGGTTGAAGGACCCAAAAAGAATTCTGTGCAGGGCTAAGACTTGGAAGTATAAAGCAGCAGGCTGTGTTCCGGAAACTGGAGTCGATGGGTCTCCCTTGGCATTTAGGGAATAAGAGAAATGTGAATGGGCACCAAAGGAGACGACAGTGAGAAACGAGACTCTAAGGTGTGAGACAGCTGTTGGAGAATCCCATTAACTATCTTGCAGAATTGATATGAGGACTATCCAGGGTAAACTATGAGGTACTTTGCAAACTGGAAGAACATTCATTAAAAGTTAATTATTATAGAGATAAGATGTTTTGATTACGTCTAGATGAAGTGTAAGACAAAAGTGAACTTCTGTTCATTATGGTTGAATAAGTCACAGGAAGCAATTTTAGGCCTGCAGACCTCAGTCCTACTGTGAGGTGAAGGAGGTAATCAGATGATTGAGTCTGCCACAGGATAACATCAGGGCTGATGTTGAGTTCTCTCAAGCTGCAAGTGATTCACCTTGGCTTTTATCCCTGAAAATCTGTTACACATACTCTCACACTGCCCAGGATCTGTTGCATAGCAAAGGGCAGACCCCTTGTAGTATAGGCTTCCTTTTCCAGGTAAGTGTTCTAGGAACCCATTGGTTTTTATCTGGAAGTTTTGAGAAGGTTTCATCATGATTTGAAGAAGAAATGTCCTGAGTTTTGGCAAACAGGTGACTGGCTCTTTCACGATGACAAAATACCTACCCATACCACACTGAGGGTTCAGCAGTTTTTGACCAAAAATGGCACGACCCATGTGCCCTACCTTCCCTATTGACTCTATCTTGATTTGAGCGATTGTTCTTTTGTTTACCTGGGTGGAAAAAGTCCTCAGAGGGAAATGTTTTGCTGATGTGGAAGAGGTGACAGAAAAATGGCAGAAGCACTAAAAGGCATCAGAATTGATGAGTTCAAAGACCCGCCTGGGCAACTTGGCGAGACCTCATCGCTACAATAAATAAAAAAAATCAGCCGGGCGTGGTAGCGTGTGCCTGTAATTCCGGCTACTCGGAAGGCTGAGGCGGAAGGATCACCGGAGCCCAGCAGGTCGAGGCTGCTGTGGCCGGGAGCGGCCACTGCATTCCAGTCTGGGCGACAGTGAGACTCCAACTCAAAAACAACAACAACAACAACAACAAAAAAACAAAAACAAAAACTGTTTTGAGCAGTGGCAAAAGCATCTTGATAGGTGTATTGCATCAAATGGAGAGTACTTTGAAGGTGACTATAGTTTAAACATGTAAGAATAAATACACAATTTTTGATACATACATTCCAATTTTTTTGGGTCCCCCTCATATTAGATGAGTAGCATACAGCCTTCCAGCATGGGAGAAAATACAGGAACATTAAAAAGTGTGATATTGGCCGGGCACAGTGGCTCAAGCCTGTCATCCCAGCACTTTGGGAGGCCAAGGCGAGAGGATTGCCTGAGCTCAGGGGTTCAAGACCAACCTGGGCAACTTGGTAAGACCTCGTCTCTACAATAAATTAAAAAATTAGCAGGGCGTGGTAGCGCGCACCTGTAGTTCCAGCTACTTGGAAGGCTGAGGCGGAAGGATCGCTGGAGCCCAACAGGTCGAGGCTGCAGTGGCCATGAGCGTGCCAATGCACTCCAGCCTGGGTGACAGAGTGAGTCTCTGACTCAAAAAAAAAAAAAAAAAAATTGTGATATTAGCCAGAGTAGAATGGGCCCAGTTGGGAATGAGGGGGCCTTTTACACTGGAAGTTCATGTGAAGAATGGGTAGGGTTTTGACTTGGAAAGAACTGGGTGGGAAAGAGGACAGCCTGGCTGAAATAAGAAAGCTTGAATAAAAGGTTGGAGCCGCCCACAGGAATCAGCCGGTTTGACTGGAATATAGGCTGGAGCTCTGTCTGGAGGCCAGCGCACGGATGGTTTTATAAGCAAGGCTAAGAGGTCTGGACTTTATTCTATCAAGTAACAGGAACACCGTGAAGATTTTGAATTGGAGAATAGTGTGGTCAGAGCCTGGCAGTTAGGCTAACTAATCTGGAAGTGGAGTGTCAAATGGATTGGGAAGAGAAAGCAGAAGTGGAGAGAGCAGATAGAAACATATTTGGATAGCTCAGGTGGAAGGTTGCAAAGGTCTGGGCTAGCTGGATAGGGGTGGGGGTTGGAAGAAAGCTAATGGATAGAAGAGATCTTGGAGAATAAGCATTGGGCGTCTCATTAGTGTGCAGTTGAGAAAGAAGAGAGCCGGGCTCGGTGGCTCAGCCTGTAATCCCGCGCCTTTGGGAGGCTGAGGTGAGTGGATTGCCTGAGCCCGCGGGTTCGAGACCCACCTGGGCAACTTGGCGAGACCTCATCTCTACAACAAATCAAAAATCAGCCGGGCGTGGTAGCGCGCGCCTGTAGTTCCAGCTACTTGGAAGGCTGAGGCAGAAGGATCACTGGAGCCCGGCAAGTCGAGGCTGCGGTGGCCGGGAGCGGCCACTGCACTCCAGCCTGGGCGACAGAATGAGACTCCAACTCAAAAACAAAAACAAACAAAAAAAAAAACAGAGAAAGAAGAGGGAGGTGAAGGGGACTGGAATTCAGGTAAGGCAGCGGTCCCCAACCTTTTCGGTATCAAGGACTGGCTTTGTGGAAAAAAATTATTCCATGGACGGGGTGGGGATGGTTTCAGGATGATTCAAGCGCATTATATTTATTGTGCACTTTATTTCTATTACTATTGCATTGTAATATATAATGAAATAATTGTACAAGTCACCATGATGCAGAATCAGTGGAAGCTCT
>CAUYQG010065425.1:0-17575 GCA_963574415.1 Tarsius wallacei | reverse complement strand
CTCCCGGCCACCACAGCCTCGACCTGCTGGGCTCAGGCGATCCTTCCTCCTCAGCCTTCCAAGTAGCTGGAACTACAGGTGCGCGCTACCACGCCCGGCTAATTTTTTTTTGATTTATTGTAGAGATGAGGTCTCGCCAAGTTGCCCAGGCGGGTCTCGAACCCGCGGGCTCAGGCAATCCACTCACCTCAGCCTTGTCCCCAAGTAAGGGATTACAGGCTGATGATGTCTTTTAATTACAGAATTTAATCTGTTTACATTCAGAGTAATAATTGATAGGTAAGAACTTGTTACCATTTTGCTATTAGTTTTTGGATAATCTGTAGACCATTGTTTGTCCCTTTTTCTCTTGCTGCCTTACTTTGTGGTTTGATGATTTTCTGTAGTGATATGCATTTAATCCTTTCATTTTTTTTCTTTTATGTATCTGCAACAGATTCTTGCTTTGTGCATACTGTGAGGCTCACATAAAGCATTTTATAGTAATAACAGGGTAGATAGATAGATAGATAGATAGATAATGCCTATTTTTCCTTCTTTTCATTCTTTTGTTCCTTAAATTGGATGATTTCCAATGATCTGTAACCAAATATGCTACTCCTTTCTCACGTTTGACCTAGTCTGCTGTTCAAGCCCTCTATGACATTTTTTAGTTATTATTCTTCAGCTTAATGATTTCTGTTTGGTACTTACTAATATTTTCAATCTCTTTGTTGACATTCTTAGTTTGTTCATGTATTGCTCTCCTTACCTCCATGAGCATCCTTATAACTGTTCTTTTGAATTCTCTGTCAGGTTAATCACACCAATTCATTTAATTAGGGCCAACTTATGGAGATTTATCTTGTTCTTTTATTTGGAATGCATTTCTCTGTTTCTTCATTTTCCTTAACTCTGTGTTTCTATGCAATAAATAAAATAAACACCTCTCTCAGTCTTGATAGACGGTCTTGTGTAGGAGATAGTCCTCTCCCATCATGCTGGCCAGAGATTCTAGGTGGCTCTAACCCTTTTTTGCTTGTCTGACATGCTATCTTTGTTTTTAGTGGCCCACAAGAAACTAGAGTGTCAAGTCATGCTATTGCCTTGAGACAGGTGGGATAGGAGCCAATATCTTGGGATAAAGCTGGAAATGATGGGGTGTTAGATGTTTTCCAGTTCCTTCTTTCCTTGCAGTGAAGCCCAGAGCCAGTTTGTCTCCCACTCATTCTTCCCTATACTAAGGAGAGGGTCTGAGGCAGATGCCTTTACTCTTAATCAGACTGTTCAGTTTGAACTTGGAGATATTGTTGCTGAATATTTGCAAGTTTAAAGGTCACCTATTTGTTTTCTGTGATCTAAAAGGCTCAGGAGTGCAGGGCTCATCAACTCCCAGAGTTAGGTGATTTAAGAGCCAGTCCCTCAGGTGAAGGCTATACAAGTTGAAGTGCTTGGCACATGCAGAAACTACTCCAAGGAGAATGTGAACGTCTAGATTTTTTGCTGGAGCAATTCAGAGTAGAAAGTAAAGGGAATACCCATCTTCCTGTTCAAGTAAACAGATGTCTTATGCCCTCTTATGTCTGAAGTTATCACTGAATCAAGCCAGGGAGAAAGACAAAGGGAGTTTCCATTTCCTCTTTAAAGCACAGAGAGGTTCTCATGTCTCCTTCCAATGAGAGATCACCAGAGTTTATCTCTAGAGCAAGCTGAGAAAGAGGGTGTGAGGAGTGCTATGCCTCTCTCTCTTGCTGCCACCAACATCCTTCCATAGTTTGCAGCCTGAGGTTATTGTTGGAGAGAGCTAGGGAAGGAGGCACAAGGAGTGTCCACTCCCCTTTTCAAGCAAGCATAAGCTTCACACCCTCCTTGCAGAGGGAGCCTTTTGGTCTGGAATTATCAGTGAAGCAAGCCAGGAAAGAAGAAACATGGAGGAGCCCCTTTCCCTTTCCAGCACAGAGAGATCCCCGGCCTCCCTATAATGAGATATTGCAGAAATTTATCTTGGGAACAAGCCAGGGAAGAGAGCCCAGGGAATGCTATCCCTCACATACTTGCTGGCAGTGGCCTCCAACCTCTTTCTACAGAGAGATTGTAGGGCTGGTATTATTGATAGAGCAATCCAGGAAAGAAAGCATAGGGAGTGCTGACCCTCCCATTTAGGCTCAAGGCAGTCTGCTCTTTGTTATGTAGGCTCCCTGATTCTGGCTTGTTAGAGACCAGAACCACAGGGAGCAGCTGGAAAAGCATGCAGCCAAGCCTTTTCCTGGGGGAAGTTGGAAGCTGGGTTGATCCCAGGGGCTACAGCTGCTGGGAGTGCTTGTGTGATTCAAAATCAACTTTGTTCTTTGTGTTTGAGGGAAATCCTCAGATGCCCTCTCCCTGCTGTTCTTCAAGCAAGGTGATATATGAGCCAAGCCCTCTGGCAGAGAGTGTAAGTGTCGGGTACACTATATGTGTGGTATAAGTCTCTAACTCCTTGAAAAGAAGTTGGGGGTTAGGTCTCCTTCCCGATTATAAGGCATTGTGCTGAGGGAGGGCTAATTTTCAAGAATCGGTCTCCGCTTTTCCTACCCATTGATGTGGATATTTTCTTAGTTATCCAGTGTGTCTTTCAACTGAATTCTAGATTTCTCTTAGAGAGAATTAATCTGTGTGTAGGCATTTATTTCGTGCATTTGTGGGAAGAAAGATAATCAGGAGCCTTCTATTCCACAATATTGCTAATGTCTTCTTGGAACAGTGTTTTTAAACTAAACGTTAAATTTAGTTAACTTCATCATCTTTCTAGTATGTCTCAAGTGGCTACAACTTCATCTTCCTTCTTGGGAATATATTTTACATGTGGTTAGTCTTTCTTTTTCCGCAAGATTATGCATTCCAAAAGTTGTGCCTTTAAAGAAGTGAATTTTTATATTTTGTCAACATGGCACAATATTTTTCTGAGAAAAGTAAATACAATAATTATATGACTTCTGCTTCCCCCTGCTTTGGGAGGATTCTGACAATGTTGTGTAGGGACTACATGGACTTAGGTTGGAATGGGGAACATATGAACCATAGTTTATTTCTACCCAGCCTCTAGAAAGTGTATTTCCATATATGGAGAACAAAAACAGGGCTTAATATTTTTGGCTAATTTTGTTTAATGCAGGGTACTCATTTACATATGTCCATAGTGCAGTGGTGCTTTTGTAATTCAAACATTTTCCTCCCCAGTCTCTCCCTTCACCTTCCAATCTTTACTCACTATCCTGATAAAACATATAGTTTACAATAGATGGTCTTTCATACCCCCTCAAGAAAAAAATGCATGAGAACTAAATATTTTATATGTCTAATTTTACAAACATAAATTTGCTTGATTATTTTGTGCTCTACTTTAAATTTCTGTAAAGTAGGCCGGGCTTGGTGGCTTAGCCTGTAATCCCCGTGCTTTGGGAGGCCGAGGTGAGTGGATTTCCCAAGCCCGCAGGTTTGAGACCTGCCTGGGCAACTTGGCTAGACTTCATCTCTACAATAAATCAAAAATCAGCCAGGCGTGGTAGCGCACACCTGTAATTCTGGCTACTCGGAAGACTGAGGTGGAAGGATCGCCGGAGCCCAGCAGGTCGAGGCTGCGGTGGCCGGGAGCGGCCACTGCTCTCCAGTCTGGGTGATGGAGTGAGACTCCAACTCAAAAAATAAAAAATAAAAAATAAAAAATAAATAAATTTCTGTAAAGTATATCTTAAACCAATTATGTAGACTGAAGATAGAATAATATAGGCACTTATACAGAAATATTACTAAAATGCAGATAAACATTCTTGTAAGAAACATAACCAAAGAAATATAATAAATTAATGTTAAGCATTCAAATTGACATCTCTGGAATGGTGATATAATTCAAAACATTTTGGGAACTTTTAAAACATTGCCTTCAAGAATTTCATGTGGCATACTTCTAAAAAGGTCTATTTTATAGCTATGCTTTTAAAAAATCTTTAACCAAAACCAGTATCAACTAGTTGGAGCATCAACTCTACTGGGAAGACTTGACTTCAAATAAATTTGAATACCAAAGCTATTCTTAAAAAAAAAAAAGTAGACAATTTTGAAGATATTTACATATTTTGTGCTATTACTGCTATACAACATGAATAATAACACTGACTTACATTTGTGTAGTTTACAGTAATTTTTGAAGACATTTTCTCGTTTGAGCCTTGTGCCTCAATATTGCAGATGAAAATACCAATGGTTAGTGGGGTTATGTGATTTACCCAATATTATAGAGACTTGAACTTGAAGTTAAGCAAAAGGTCCAACTTTTCTCACTCTTAATTTAGCTCTCTTTGTAAGTACATCATATTGCTTTGGCATTCTACACATTTTAGTGATGTTGTGATTTTTCTAATAACTTTATACAAATGTTTTTCATATAAGTTATGACAATATAATTTATGCAGCTAGCTCTATGAGATAATTTTGATGAGAGCATATATTTCAATAAAAATTAAGAAGTTTTGCTACTTAAAAACATCCAAAATTTTTTCTTTTGAATGTACACATTCAGACTGCTAGATAAGCAGATGTAAAGCCATAAATCTTTATTTCCAAATTGCCAGACATCTGGTACCCTAAGAGTCATTGTATGAAAACAACCAATCGTCAATACCAATTTAGAAATCTGAATACATTCAAAGGAAAATACATAATAATGTACCTCTTCTCTTAATGTCATGGAATAAACCAAAACATAAGATTGTTTTCTTTGAATATTAAAAGTAGCCACATGCTAATGGAATAAGGCTTGGTAATTATGCCTTCACATAGGACTTTTGCAAAAAGGCATTTGCTTGGGAGGTGAGAAAATGCTATCAGATTCTCATTCTCAACTGATTTCTCTTTCTTCTATCAGATTCCAACTCTCATAAAAATTGGGTTAATTTATAATTGTATGATGTGGGAAAAAGAATATCTTCTCTAACTAGAAAAGATGTGATGCTTCAGTCAAGCTTAGAAAGAATATATTGTTCTAAAAATAAGGTTTCCGACTTTAGGAGGCATATGGTGAATCTTCATGAAGTCAGGGAGAAAGGAGGAATTGTCATGAAATGTGCTCTATTAGAATTGCCAGGGGGACAGACTGTGCTTCCCTACTAACAAATGCCCCTTTTTGATATGGATTCCCTATATTTTCATATGATAGGTATAATTCTTTGACTTTTTTATGTGAATATGTGACGTGTTTTCTACTTTGAATTTAGACAATTCATGTTCTATTTACTTCCACTCAAAGGTATATTACATACCTATCAAATGTAAAAATGTAATGAAAATAAAACATCCTGGAAAGGAAATAATTCTACCCTCATGGGGGTGTGAGAGTGATTGCTTTAGGAAAGACTCCATAGAGGAAGTTATATCAATAGATTCTTAAAGATTGGAAAGGGCACTTGAGAAAGAGGTAAAAAAGAGAAGCAAGACTACGTTTTTTAATGTGGTTAAAACACAAGGTATGCTGGGAGTATGGCTAGAAATAGATAAAGCTAGATTTGGATAATCTTGTAAATGACTTCGACCATCTTGCAAGGGACTTCAGTCTTTATGCTCTAGTCAGTCATAGTAGAGACTTCTGGTTTATTTAAAAGATTTAAAAATATTTTCTAAAGTAATACATGCACAAGATTTAATAATCAAATGGTTTAGAAGGACATACAATGAGAAAAACCATAGTCCTCTGTCCTACTCGTATGTATTCTCACTTTAACTTGTTTAAGATGATTATATTAGTAGATTTGTTAATTTAGGACCTTATCCATGAACTTTTTGTCATGACAGAAGAATATTTAGCTAACTTACACCATACCTCTATTGCTTTGTTCATTTCCCCAATGTGATTATATCATTATTTTCAGCTCCTGTATCACTTATCATTACAACTTTAAGAAATATAGTTAGATGCTCATTTCCTTTTCCATCAACTGTGTAAAGATTCCATGACTCTGTACTACATAAAATTAGTATACCAGCACTTGTATTTTCCTCTTTAGTGTTCTTCCCCCCTTGAAATATACTTTATTTGACATTAATATAGCTGCTTCTACTTTTATGAAATTAATATTTGCATGATATGTCTTTTTCTGCCATTTTACTTCCAACCTGCCTACATTATTACATTTGAAGTGAGTTTCTTGTAAACAGCATATAGTTGGCCATGCTTTTTAATCCATTCTGCACACTCTTTTTTTTTAATACTCAATATTTTTTATTATGATATTGTGGGGTACAGTTAAGGGTTAGGTATACAAAAATGCTTCGTTCAGGCACCCCCAATCTAACTTCTGTGCAATTTTTTGCATCTTTCACGCAGCACCGGATCACACACACATCCCGTCAGGGCTGACCTAACATTTTAGAGGCCCAACTGGGATTTTAACAGAACAAGGTCCCACTCTAACGCCCAGGCTGGAGTGCAGTGGTGCAAGCATAGCTAAATTGTAACTTCGAACTCCTGGTCTCAAGTGATCCTCCTGCTTTTGGATTGCAGACAGACGCAACCAGGCTGGCCCCTGAATGGGCTTTTTGAAGCTATCTTCTCCCACACTTTTCTCCCATCAGTTCAGGCGGGTTAGACACGGAGGAGCATGTGCTATAGTTCCAAGTGACAATGCTGTGACCTCCAGGCCATCCTCCCCAAGGGAACCAACCGAGACTTGAGAAGTACCCAGGAGAGAGCCTAGGCTCAGCCCTTGGGGAAGCCAACTGCCTTTTACACAACCCTTAGTGGCAGCCTGCCAAAACAAACCTTGGGCACACTTCTTTCTGGAACAATAACAATAATCTATAATATTTACTCAGTGATTTCTATGTTCTGGGCACTATTGTCATTGGTTACCTATGTTTGCATTTATCTTATGTAACCTTCACAAAAACCATGACTGCTGGCATCCAGAGATTAAGTAATTTGCCCAAGGTCACACAGTAGATGATAAAGTCAGGATTCATTCTAAGCATTTTTTTCTAGAGCCCAAGGTAACCCCTATACTGTGCCGCCTTTTGGCATCTTATCTCCGGTTTGCAGTAAAGACACATCTGCCTACATCCTGCCGGAAACAAAATGGAAGGTCCCAGGACAAGGAACAGGGAGTAAGTTTCCCTCTGCCGCCTCTCCTTTTCACAGGATAACCGGCTCTGGAATGCATCTGAGAATATTCACAGAGTGAAGAAGAGAAGAGGCAGAGAGGCCCCTGGAGTCTTTCAGAGAGAAAAGGGGCGAGTGTGGGAAAAGGCCTGACTGCGCGTGCAGGGGCCAGGTGGACCAGGACTGACAACGGGCCCAGAGTTCTAGACTAGGCTTTGCCTTTCAGACCCAATGTGACCTCGGAGAAGTCCTTGCTTCTGTCCGAGCCTCAGTTTCTACACCTGTAAGAGAAAGGTGAATATAAAACGGGTTGAGCCACCACCGCCAAGACAGGAGGCAGGGAAAAAGCTGACTGGGGTCTAGGCCTACGGCCTGCAGATAGGACTGGGTGGGTTTCCCAAGCTCTGTCGTGCGGCTCCATTCCCGGGACAAGGCCGGGCTAAGGAAATCTCCGGTCAGCTAGCAGGCGGGGGGGGGCCCGGGCTTGCAGGCTGCTTCCACCGTCCCCGCACCTCCTCGGCCCCGCTGAAGGAAGTCGCAGTCCCGAGGGGGCGGCGGTCGCGCCCGAGGACTCTCCAGCCGCGCTGCGGCGACCGCCCGGGAAGCTGCGGCCCCGCGGGCCCGAAGAGCATCACGTCATCCTTTCCGCCAGCAGCCCGCCCCTCCCGGATGGCGCCTGCGCAGGCGCGGCGGGCGGGGGGCCGCGGCGGGGGCTCTCCCGGCGCTTTCCGCCCTTCTCCAGGCTCGCTCGGGCCGCGGCGCTCTCGGCTGGCGGCGGCGGCGCGGAGGGAAGGCGTTCAGGATGCGGCGCGGGGCGGCCCGGTGCCCCCCCGTCCCGTCACGGCAGCTGCGGCGGCCGCGGGGACCGGGCCAGGGCCGGGGGCGGCGGCCCGAGCCGCGGTAGCAGCGGCGGCGGCGGCGGCGGCGGCGGCGGCGGCGGGAGGGGCGGCCTGAGGGCGGGCGGGCGCCCGGGTGCGGGGGCTCCGCGGCGCTCCGCACGGCCCGGCCCGTCTCGGCCCCGGCGCCATGAGCGGCGGCGGCGGCGGCGGCGGCGGAGGGGGCTCGGCGCCCAGTCGCTTCGCCGACTACTTTGTCATCTGCGGGCTGGACACGGAGACCGGGCTGGAGCCGGACGAGCTGTCGGGTGAGTGCGCGCGGAGCCCGGGGCCGCTTCCCCGCGCCCGCCGCGGTCGGGGCCCCGGGGGAGCCCTCCCCTCACCCCGCTTTGTCCCGGGAGCCGGGCGGAGGCCGGCCGGGAGGACCCAGGGTGGGCGCGGGCTGGGAGCCGGCGGGGTCCGAACCGCCCCTCCGGCCTCTGCGCGCTGTCGGGCACATCGTCGGCGACAAGGAAGAGGGGCGGGCTGTGTGTTCTTAGTTTGGTGTGGGCTGAGTGACTTAATATAAAATAAAGGGAAGCTTGTCCTCCGGCACCCATTAGAGAGAGAAGAAGGCATCCCACGTCCTAGTGAAAGTAAGTTCCCCCCAGACTTAAAAAAAAAAAAAGCAAAACAAAAACTTGGTGAGTTTGGCTGGCCTCCTCCCAAGAAGCCTGTGATGCTAGTTCCTCAAAACCGTTATAACCCAGGCCTGGGCCAGGCCCCTGGGTTTTCCTACGCGCATCTGGATGGGACATGAAGTACTAGAGTGAACTTGGGCGGCACCAAGAAGGGTGGGAATTCCCTTGGCACTGGAAAGGGCGTGTATCCCCGGGCTGTGCCTTTTTTGAAAAGCAGTTTGTCATTTATGAGACCAGGGGTCATGCCTGGACAGAAGGGTAGCAGCCTCGCTGGAGAGGCTGGGTTGTGTGGTGATGTTTCTCAAGTGATCTTTCAAAGGGAAAGCGGAGGAGGCCGCGAAGATGGGGCCGTGATCAGATTTGGCAGTCTCTGCAGAAGGGTGGCAGATTTATGAAAAACCCCGTGTGAATTCCACTGCACCGACACTGGAGCCTTTGAATTGCAACAGTTTGGGAAAAAAGTTTTTGTCTGAGTGTCCAGTTAGTGAGTTTCAAGTGGGTGAAGGTGTGTTGGGTTATACTTAAAGGTTATATCCTGATTTGATGAGGGAAACTCCTTTCCACTTTTCTGTTATGATGTCTTCACTGTAAAGTTTCTCTCTTGAAAGTGATTATCCTGTTGACTAATCTTGCTTCACGGATGACAGAACAATTTTTTTACCTTGTTTTGTTTTTGGTCACCAGAAAAATTCCAGTGTGGTGTTTTTTTTGTTTTTTTTTTTTGAGTTAGAGTCTCACTCTGTCGCCCAGGCTGGAGTACAGTGACTACCACAGCCTGGATCTACTGGTCTCAGGTGATCCTTCTGCCTCAGCATTCCAAGTAACTGGAATCACAGGCACGCATCACTGTGCCCGGCTAATTTTTTGATTTATTATAGAGAGGAGGTCTTGCCAAGTCGCCCAGGCTGGTCTCGGACCCCAGGGCTCAGGCAGTACTCTCGCCTCCGCCTTCTAAAGTGTTAGGATTACAGGCATCAGCCACCGTGCTCAGCCCAGTGTTTCTTATGAGAAAAAAATTAGGTGCATGCTTCGGATCACAAAATAGACTGTCTTTTAAGCAAGCATCATAAATTGATGCTTGCCAAGCTTGGAAAAATATGCTGTTTCTTCAAATTAATAGCAGGTGGAGAAAAATCATGGAGTAGTAGTATACTGTAATAGTAGGCTTTTTGTTGGGGTAACTTTATTTCAATTCACTGGAAAACTTTTGTTTATTTATTTATTTATGGTTTGGAGTCTCACTCCGTTGCCCAGGCTGGAGTACAGTGGCATACTTATGACCACTGTGACCTCGACCTGCTGGCCTCAGGTGATCCTTCTGCCTCAACCTTCCAAGCAGCTGGAACTACAGAAGCATAATTTTTTGATTTATTGTAAGATGAGGTCTCACCAAGTTACCCATGCTGGTCTTGAACCCCTGGACTCAGGCAATCCTCTCACCTTGTACTCCCAAAGTGCTGGGATTACAGGCTTGAGCCACTGCCTGACCTGTTTTTTATTTTTATGTTATTTTTTTGAGTCAGAGTCTCACTCTGTCACCTAACCTGGAGTGCATTGGCAGGATAATGGCTCACTGCAGCTTTCACCTCTTGGGTTTAGGAAGTCCTTCCACTTCAGCCTCCCAAGTAGCGGTACTACAGGTGTGCACCACCACGCCTGGCAAATATTTTGTAGAGACACGGTCTTGCTATGTTGCCTAGGCTGGTCTGGAACTCCTGGGCTCAAGCCATCCTCCTGTCTCAGCCTTCCAAAGTGCTGGGATTATAGGTATGAGCCACTGCACCTGGCCTCAAATTCTTATAGTGCAGATGTTAATTTTTCCTCTTTTACATAGGTATTAATTTTGTGACTTTGTGATATAATTTTGGAGTTCAATTTAAGATATTGGTGATGGAAGGGAATATAAGAAAGGAAAATAAGACCCAGGAAGGACAGTGAGGCCTGTATACTGCTAGTTAATTGCTTGACTCTTGGCCTAGTGCTGTGTTCATGACACTAAACTGCATCTCATTGGTCTGGCTGGAGGTCTTTAGAAAACTCTAACAAGTTGAGAAACATTAAAAACAATACAGTTTTTCTCAATAAAAGGAACTTTAAGTTAGTGGAATAAGCCATTTTTTTTTTGAGTTGGAGTCTCACTCTGTCACCCAGACTGGAGTGCAGTGGCCGCTCCCAGCCACCGCAGCCTCAACCTGCTGAGCTCCGGCGATCCTTCCGCCTCAGCCTTCCAAGTAGCTGGAACTACAGGCGTGCGCTACTATGCCCGGCTAATTTTTGATTTATTGTAGAGATGAGGGCTCACCAAGTTGCCCAGGCGGGTCTCGAACCTGCGGGCTCAGGCAATTCACTCACCTCGGTCTCCCAAAGCGCGGGATTACAGGCTGAGCCACCAAACCCGGCAGCCATTTTTTTAATGCTCTGCTTTTGAGTGTCAAATAGTATAGATACTTGGTTTGAGAAACTAGAATGGTTTGCAAGTTTTAAAGCATGGGAATGAAACTGGGAAGTTTTCTGTTAGTGAGAGAGCACAGGGTTGGGGGTCAAGCATGCCCATTCTGCTGCTGCCTATCTCCGTGACTGGGCAAATTAGATAACCCTGTCTCAGGGCTCTCATGTGTGAGAAGAGAATGTATCTGGGGAATGGGTCACGTGAAATCCAAGCCCCATCAATCCCCAGTATGTCCATGTAACAAACATGCACTTGTGCTCCCTAAATCTAAAATAAAACGAAAATATTTTTAAAAAGAGAGTGTAAATAAAAAGCATCTCATCATGTAGACCCTCAAAAATGTTTTTTTAAAAAAAGGCCTTTTAACATTTAATTAAAAGAGAAGTGTTATTTAAAGAGAATGTGCTAATTATCCAGCTTTTTGACAAGCTAAAATTATATACCTGTGAGAGTTTGTTGGGATAATAAAGAAAGGATGAGCTGTATAAAATGTGTAAAGGAGGGCTGGGTGTGGTAGCTTATGCTTATAATCCCAGCACTTTGGGAGACGAGGAGGGAGGATTGCTTGAGCCCAGGAATTCGAGACCAACCTGGGCAATATTGTGAGACCTTGTCTCTACAAAAAAAATAAAAAATAAAAAGTATAAAGGAGGGCATTTCTGTTTTTTAAAATGTGGCTGGCAGTAGTAGAATGGTAAGACCACTTATCCAATAGGTGGCTTTTGTTAGAGTAGATGCTGATAGAAGGATTCACGCCCCCCCCCCACTTAATTTCATTCTGGGTGGGCTGGAAGGGGAATCTGGACTACACAGAGGGAATCTTTGAATAAAACCAAAACATAAATAGCTCCATGCAGGCTCATGATGAGACTCCCCAGGGTGCATTTTCTGTCTTCTGCCTGCCTTGTAGTTCCCAAACTGATGATGTCATACTTAGTAAAACTACAGGAAATTGTGAATTGCACCCAGGTTCTTTAGGGAGGAGTTTATGTTCTCTCCACACAAATTAACTTTTGTGAGGGGGACCCAAAAAAACCCGGAATTGTCTTTTGGCGTACGGACGCCTTGTAGTACAGACTTTGTAAGTGTTCTAGGAACCCATCAGTATCAGTGTACCAGCTAACATTGTTGAGAGGCTGTGTTTGGCTTCAGTGAATTTTTTTTTGGAGATTCTTTCTACATGTTTGCCCATCTCATGATGGGTGATTTATGAGTGCACCTGCCCACACAGCACTGAGTGTTCAGAAGTTTTTGACCAAAAATGGCATGGCTCCCGTGCCCTAACCTTCATATTCATCCAGTCTCACACTAAGTTACTTTTTTTGTTTCCCCGGATTGAAAAAGTTCTCACAGGGAAACGTTTTGCTGATTTGGAAGAGGTGAAACAAAAAATGGCAGAAACTCTAAAAGGCATAAAAATGGACAAGTTCAGAAACTGTTTTGAGCAGTGGAAAAAGTGTCTCGATAGGTGTATTGCATCAAATGGAGAGTACTTTGAAGGGGACTGAAGTTTAAACATGTAAGAATAAATACATGATTTTTTATAAATAAATTCCAGGTTTTGTTGGGTCCCCCCCTTGTATACCTCAGATATCTTCTAAACTCTTAAAAAGTGAACCCAGAACAAGCAAATTTAGGCTGCTCAGTGTTCCTTCTCATTTTGTGGAGGATTAAGATTCATTCCTAAAAAAAAAAAAAAAAAAAGATTCATTCCTCTCTTACAGATAAGCATAAAGCTTGCTGTGTTGAATGTAGACTCAGATCATTGGTTTTTATAGGACTTTCTTCTGTCACCTCTTCCCTTTTCCTGCAGTCTCAGCATTTAGGCAAGTAATGTAGCTCTTTTTTGTGCAAGGTGCTGATGAGGAAGGTGTGAAAATTAGTTTTGTTTTCTGGTTGAGGAAATACTTTGGGTTGGAAGAAGAAGATAATCTATGGGTGAAGCACAAATCTAGCCACCTTTACGAAATGGTATCTGCTGGTTGGCTTTTTCAGCTCATCAGTTAGATAAGCAAATCTGGAAGAATTGCTTTTGATTTATGTTTTCCATTATTTTTGGCCCATCCTAAGTGGGAAGGCATATGGTAGTAGAGTTCAGTTCCTCTTTTCACTTCTTTGATGGGTAAATGTCTTGGGGAATCTTCATTTTCCTTCTTTCTTTTTACAGTCACCTCTAGGAGACTGTAGAAGAAGACTTTACCATGAAGTGGAATTTCTGAGTTTACTTTCCTTGTCTCCGCTTGAGAGTTAAGGTTCCAGAATGCTTGTGACCTGTTTCTTACCTTGGAATCTATAAATTCCTCTGATGTGGACCCAGCATTGAAATATGAGTATCCCAGGTTCTTTCATCCATTACTCTAATTTTCCTAGGCTCTGGGCAGAGGGTCTTCCCAAGAATTGAAGAGAAGGGGCTGGGATAGATGCGAGACTGGCCAGTATCCTGTATGAGTTTACTTAGAACAGTGAGAATAAACTGGAATAGTCTCCTAATGTCACTTTTAATTTTTTTTTTTTAAGAGGTGAGGTCTCAGTATGTTGCTCAGGTTGGTCTTGAACTCCTGGGCTCAAGTGATCCTCTTACCTTGGCCTCCCAAAGTGCTGGGATTACAGGTGTGAGCCACCGCATATGGCCTATACCACTTAGAAGACAGAAAAAATGCTGACTGTCCAGGAAAGCCAGAGGACTAATCAGATCATACTCCTCTTTAACTGTATTGAACAATGAACTTAGAACTTCAAAATCAGGGGATGTTAAATATGAAATCACTTAGAGACTATACAACCTGAATTTACAGATGAGGAAACAGGCCCTGAGAAAGTTGGAGAACCTTGTCTCCCTTGCCACATTTCATTCTTCTCTTCTGCTACTTGAGTGATATTTTGCATGCTTTGCAGTGATCTGATGGGTAGTGGGGGACAAGTCAAAAATTTGTCTGGTGGGGCAGAAGCAGTCACAATAACAGTTTTTTTTTTTGAGTTGGCGTCTCAATCTGTCACCCAGGCTGGAGCGCAGTGACACGCTCACGGCCACTGCAGCCTCAACCTACTGGGCTCAGGTGATTCTTCTACCTCAGCCTTCCAAGTAGCTAGAACTATAGTCATGCACCACCACACCCGGCTCATTTTTGATTTATTGTAGAGATGAGGTCTCACCAAGTTGCCCAGGTGGGTCTCAAACCTGTGGGCCCAGGCATTCTTTTTTAACATGAAACAGAAACCTGGACTAGAAAAAATTGCTATTGCTGGGTGTGGTGGCTCACGCCTGTAATCCCAGCACTTTGGGAGGTGAAAGGGAGAGGATTGCCTGAGCTCAGGAGTTTGAGACCAGCCTGAGAAACATGGTGAGACTGAAAAAAAATGCTGGAACTACAGGCACATGCCACCATGCCTGGCTAATTTTTGATTTATTGTAGAGGTGGGGTCTCACCAAGTTGCCCAGGCTGGTCTCGAACCCATGGGCTCAGGCAGTCCTCTCACCTTGACCTCCTAAATTGCTGGGATTATAGGCGTGAACCACCGTGCCCAGCCTTCTTTTTTTTTAGCTTTATCTTTTGATGTACTTTTACACTTATAAAAGAAACATTGACATGAATAGAACAAAGAACTCCTGTATATCCTTTAGCCAGATTCACTGATTGTTAAGATTTTGCCTCATTTGCTATATCACTTATACATGTGCCATTCCACATATATAAACAAACAACTTTATTGAAATATAACTCACATACTATACAATTCACTTATTTAAAATGTATAGCTCAGTGATTTTTAGTTTATTTATAGAATTGTACAATCACACTACAGCCAATTTTAGAATATATTCATCACTTATTCCCCCAAATCAGATTATATAGTAGTTATTCCCCCAACCTCTAACCTCCAATCCTGGGCAGCCACTCATCTACTTTCTATAGATTTGCCTTTTTTGTACTTTTCATATAAATGGAATAACAATACATGGTCTCTTGTTACTGACTTCTTTCACTTAGCATAATGTTTTCAAGATTCTCCATATTATTTATTTATTTTTTTTATTTCCTGGCATTAGGAGAAAAGGTTCTCCATGTTACAGCTATTATTCATATTATTCAGCCATAAAAAGAATATACACCATTTTATTTATCCATTTGTTTATTAGTTGATAGGCATATAGGTTGTTTCTACTTTTTGATTATTAATAATGCTGCTGTGAACATTTGTGTACACTTTTTTGTGGACTTTTCATTTCTCTTGGCTAAATATCTAGGAATGAAATTGCTAGGTCATATGTTAATTCTGTGCTTAACCTTTTGAGGGACGGCCTGCCAGTTTGTTTTCCAAAACAGCTGTACCAGTTTACTTTTCCACCAGCAGTGTATGAGGGTTTCACTTTGCCCATATCCTCACCAACACTTATTCTCTGTCTTGTTGATTTGCATATCCCTGGAGACTAAGAAGGGTATTCTTTTTTTTTTTTTTTTTAAAATATGGGGTACAATTCAGGGTTAGGTATACAAATGTTGATTATGCAGGTACCCTTGTTGATGACTTTTTTTTTTTTTTTTTTGAGACAGGATATCTTACTTAAAAGGAGAAAAGGCTGTCCTTCCCCAAAGATGAAGTGGCTATAAAATGTTTAATGAGTCAGTTTCAAATGGAGAGTCAGTATTAACTAAACTTAATTTTTATCTGCCCCTACTAGCCTGATTGATTCTGGGCAGAACCTTATGGTCATTTTATAAAGGCATCTCTGCTCTGAAGCCCAGATTCCTAGCTGCAGCAAAACTCAAGTCCTGATGACTTACCTTAGGCATTTGTGGATACTGCCAGAAGTAAAAGCTGCTTTTTAGTAGGGGGAGATTTCTTAAGTTAGGTCATGTGTTTTATTTTTTAAGGTAGAATAAGTAAGAAGTCAGGAGAAGAGACCAACACATAGAAAGTAATTACAGAGTAGCCTAAGGCAGTTTAAAATACGAGCTAAATTTAGTTGGAGAGACTGTGTATTCTTAGAACATAAGAGAACCCCACTTGAATTCCTCAGGTATGGAGGATCACGTTGAAAACAAGTGCATTTTACTTTAATTTAATATTTAGACCCTGCAAATTTTTTCTGAGGAGGAAATACTGAGTCACAGTGTTTGGTGCTTGAACCAAATTCTCCTAGAGTCTGCTCAGCCCTTCCTTCCTAGGTTAAAAATAAAGTTTTCTTTGTCTGAGACCTCCTTTGGCAACACCCTTGTCCAGTCCTATCTTTTTTTATAAGCTTTTTTTTTTTGAGTCCGGGTCTCCCTCTGTCGCCCAGGTTGGGGTGCAGTGGCACACTCATGGCCACTGCAGCCTCGACCTGCTGGGCTCAGGTGATCCTTGCCTCAGCCTTCCAAGTAGCTGGAACCACAGGTGTGCACCACCACTCCTGGTTAATTTTTTTGATTTCTTTTAGAGATGAGATCTCACCAAGTTGCCCAAGCTAGTCTTGAACCCCTGGGCTTAGGCAGTCTTCTTGCCTTTGCCTCCCAAAGTGCTGGGATTATAGGCATGAGCCACTGTGCCCAGCTATAAGCTTGTTTTTTTGGCTTACTCTAGTAGAAGATGTACTTGGGCTTGCCTAAATTCCTGTGACTATCCCTGGACTCGAATTGCTGTCATGTGATCCTAGATGTCTCTCAGGAACCTGGGTACACATGATAGAACCTATACTTTCTTCTATGTTTTGGGTTCCTGCTGGAGGTGACATTAGGATCTGGTGAGAGAGGGGAAAGCCTGGCCTTTCAGAAGCTGATGGCTTCTTATGGAGTTAAACACAGGCTATTATTGTCAGATTTTTGGTTTAGTTCTTAAAAAATTATTAATTGAGGCAGATATTAAGCAAATGCCATGTTGTAGATGTTCCGTGATTGTTGATTTTAGTTTGGAGTATATAGATCGCTGGACTAAGTCTTCTGCTTGGTGGAAAATGAGAGTATGTGCCAGATCTCAAGCTGTTTTCAGTGTGATCCCTCCAGGAAAAAAGGTGGCAACAGATAGAGTTTAGGCCATTGTGTTTCTCAAATATAACTTGCTTGGTTGTCATACATGGCATCTCTCATACTTCCTGTTAGAAAGAACCAGGTTGGTAATTTTGTTGTTGTTTGTTGTGATGGGTAAGTCAGGTCAAACTTTTCCTAGGCCATCTGTAGTCTATATACTGAATTAGCTGAGTTAGTCTAAAATGCTTTCTTGGAAAGTCTGTGGAGGTTCCTCTCATTTAGCTTCATCTTTTGTAAATGTGGGATTTCTTGATTTCTAAACTATTCTCACTTGGCAAAACGATATGAGTGGGTATTTGTTTTTTTTTGTTTTTTTTTTTTTGAGTTGGAGTCTCACTCTGTCGCCCAGACTAGAGTGCAGTGGCCGCTCCCGGCCACCGCAGCCTCGACCTGCTGTGCTCCAGCGATCCTTCCGCCTCAGCCTTCCAAGTAGCTGGAACCACAGGCGTGCGCTACAACGCCCGGCTAATTTTTTTGATTTATTGTAGAGATGAGGT
>CAUYQG010065424.1:0-21001 GCA_963574415.1 Tarsius wallacei | reverse complement strand
CGCAGCAACCTGGATGGAACTAGAGCCTATAATACTGAGTGATCTCTCACAGAAACAAAGATCTGAGTATCACATGTTCTCACTCATATAGTGGACCTTGAACATCTATCATAATACTATAAGAAAAGGATTGACAGTGGCGGGAAACCATGGGAGGAGTAGGGAGAGGAAGGGAGGTGGGATTAACGGTAGTCAATATCTGTCTGGGGCCGGGGAGACACCCCTTATCAACAAGGGTGCCTGAACGATACATATTTGTATACCTAACCCTTAACTGTACCCCACAATTTTAAAATAAAAAATATGTTTATAAATTTTAAAAAAGAAGTAATTTATAGTTTATAATCAGAGTAAAGGATTACAAAAACAAAGTGATATGACAGATCACAAATTGAAATATATCCTATCATCTTTTGTACTGGCCATTTTGCATATAACTTCGAGAGTCTGTTTGGGGAAAATATTTATATCCTAATTGTGGATAAGACTTTTTCATATGACTAAGAATGCATTTTAGATTAAAAGTTTATAACACAATGTATCTCATAGTCAAGTTTATGCTTCCAACTGTTTTGCAAACATCTCAGTGGTGGCTACAGGTCCCCATACTCTCAGTATGAGTCAGTAAAAACACCCCAGTGGGAATGGCTATGCTTATGCTCTAGCCATATTGGACGTCACAGCTGCTTAGCCCCTGGGCTTACTTTTCCGGTCTTCCCAGGAGTCCAGTCAACAAGGTAGAAATTTTGCTATATTAATGATTCTGACAATTACAGAGCAATGGCCAAACCCAGAGGGGAAAACGGGGAAGGATTAAAACTTGGAGCTTAGTTCCAAAGGCTTTACTGTTGTGACACACAGACTTTTCTGTGCCTGCCAAGGGAATATCTGGAAAGAACCCAACCACTGAAGCTAGCCTGAAGCACTTTGGACAAGTACAGAAGCAGAAAAAGTGGCTAGTTAATACTTGTGACTTCTAGAGACATTCAAAGAAGAAAGGTGGATGATAAACGACAGGGAGGCTCATAGACAAGCGTTTCAATGTCCCACATATCCAGTCGTCCTTAGCCTCTACTCGGGCCATACTTCCAATTGGAAACAGTGGTCCTGTGTAGAATTTAGGAAACCTGGGTTCTATTTCTGACTTTGT
The DNA here is from genome assembly GCA_963574415.1 of Tarsius wallacei. Classification (NCBI taxonomy): domain Eukaryota; kingdom Metazoa; phylum Chordata; class Mammalia; order Primates; family Tarsiidae; genus Tarsius; species Tarsius wallacei. Next base: position 19,851 of record CAUYQG010065424.1, on the reverse strand, counting down.
CACTAAGCATCTGTGTGTATTCTAGATTATTCTATGACTGGCTCCTCACCCATCAGATTTCTGCTTTTAATGTCACCTTCTCAGACAGGCTTTTCCTGCCACTCTACCTAATGTTGCCCCTCCAAACCCTGAGCTCTTTCTAGTTCATAAGCTTATTTTATTTTCTTTATAATTGTATTATGATGTAAAAGCATTTATTTGCTTGTTTGTTGTCCATCTCTTCCTTTTGATTATGAAGTCCGAGAGAGTGTGGTCTTTGTCAGTCTTATTTACTGTTTTACCCTTAGTGATTACCACATTGTCTGGCACACACCAAGCATCCAATGAATATTGTTGAATTAGTGAATGTATGTATGCCCAAGGACAAGACAATGCATGTAACTTTTAGTAGCTTGGATTTAACATCTGTAAAATCAAGAGGAAGCACCTTGGTTGTTTCTAAGATTCGCATGATAAAATCCCGCGCTTCGGGAGGCCGAGGTGAGTGAATTGCCTGAGCCCGCAGGTTCGAGACCCGCCTGGGCAACTTGGCAAGACCTCATCTTTACAATAAATCAAAAAATTAGCCAGGCGTGGTAGTGCGCGTCTGTAGTTCCAGCTACTTGGAAGGCTGAGGCGGAAGGGTCGCCAGAGCCCAGCAGGTCGAGGCTGCGGTGACTGGGAGCGGCCACTGCACTCCAGTCTGGGTGACAGAGTGAGACTCCAACTAAAAAAAAAAAAAAAAGAAAAAGAATAGATTTGTGAACCCCTTGAAAAAACCTTCATAATTCCTAATTGTAGGACATTATATTTAGAAAAGCCAGCATGGGTAAAAAAGCATCAAATATTGCAGACCTCTGTTTGAATGTGGATTCTGCCATGCATACAGCTATGAGACCCTGAGCAAGACACTGGAATTCCCCAATCCTCAATTGCCTGGTTTGTGAGATGAAAATGATAATAGTAGTTACTATTTAGGGTTGTTACGAAGAGAAAATAAAATGATTTATGTCAATCGCCCAACATAATATATGACACGTATTGAATACTTTATTTTTTTACTGCATTATATTACTTATATGTGAAAATTTTTAAATTATTATTATTTTAAAGATGCAGAGTACAATTCAGGATTAGGTACATAAGTGGTCATCATACAGGGAAATTTTAGGCCTCCCTTTGGTCGCCACTTCACCTGGATTAAGATCAGTTACCCTTATTGATGTTATGTGCTCCATCTTCCCTCCCCTGGCAGTGTCTCACTACCACCAATTCATTTCATATTATTGTGATAATTGTTCAGGGTCCACTTATGAGTGAAAACATGTGGTACTTAGTACTCCGTTCTTTGTTTCTGTGATAGATAACTGAGTATTATAGTCTCTAAATCCCTCCAAGATGCTGTGAAATCCATAATTTTGCCCTTCTTTATGACTGTGTAATATTCCATTGTGTATATGTACCACGTTTTTTTTTTTTTTAATCTAGTTCACTTTCGATGGGCAGCAAAGTTGGTTCCATGTTTTTGCTATTGTGAATAATGCTTAAATAAACATGTGTGTGCAGTTATCTTTTTTGTAGAATGAATTGAATTCCTCTGGGTATACTCCAAGAAGGAGTATTGCTGGGTTGTATGGAAGGTCAACTTCTAGATCTTTTAGAAATCACCACACTTTTCCACAGAGGTTGTTCTAGTTTAGACTCCCACTCACAGTGTAGAAGAGTTCCCTTTTCCCCTCATTCTCTTCAGCATTGGTTGCTTTTTTAAGTTATTGATGTTAGCAATCCTGACTGGAGTTAGGCGGTATCCCAGTGTGGTTTTAATTTGCATTTCTCTGATGATTAGTGAGGGTGAGCATTTTTTCATGTATCTGTTGGCTGCTTATATATCCTCTTCTGAGAAGTGTCTATTCATATCTTTTGCCCACTTTTTAATAGGGCTGTTTGCTTTTTTTCCTTTTGGCACATTTGAGTTCCTTATAGATCCTAGATGTTAGGCCTTTGTCAGATATACAGTTGGCAAATATTTTTTCCCTATTCTGTGGCCTGTCTCCCCACTCTTTTGATGATTTATCTTGTTTGCAGAAGCTTTTTAGTTTGATGAGGTCCCACTTGTCTATCTTATCTCTTATGGCATGGGCATCTGGGATTTTGATCAGGAATGTACTGAATAGCTTAATGATGGTAGCTATAATTTATGTTTTTATCAACCAGTGCTATACACTGTGGAAAGTTCACTTCCCAAAGATGGCTATAAAGGTGATTTTAATGGAACACCAACCAGGCCACCACAGCCTCAAAAGGGAACCAAGAATTTCCTTTACAGGTTGCCAGAGGCTAGTCTAGTTTTCTCTTCCAAGATCTGACTGGGAGCCCACAAGAAGATGGAGACCAGTGTTGTGAAATCCAAGGTGGGTGGGCAGGTACCAGGGCAGCACCCAGGGAGGAGAGGGCTAAGGAGCAGCAACTTAACAATTGCCATAGAAATTTTTCTAAAGATGATTTGACTATTGCAGTACACGCTCTCTGAGTATCCACCCTGATTCTATTTACAGTTTAAAAAACTTTTTTTAGTGACTCTCATTGGATTTTTGCAGCAAACTTGGGAGATTAGTGGACAAGTGTTATTATTCTTATTTTACAGATGAAGGTTCTATGACTCAGATGGAATTTACTAAAGGCTATAAAACACAAATAGTATGTATTAGAACTCAAACTTAGGTGTTCTGACTCTAAATCCAATGATATAAATCCTCTGAGCAATGCTACTGTTTGTCCTTCACTATCCTACCTTGTATCAGGAAAAAACAATATTAAAATAAATCACAGTCAGACATTGGCAGTCTTTCTGATTAAGAGGTAGACACGGTCTTAAGTAGAATTCAGCATTGCTATTTCTCAGGGAACTGTGAGTGAAGGAGCCCCCTGTGCTCTGATGAGGAAAGAGTTCCATGTTTCTAAAAGAGAAGGTGTCAGAATTTGTGATCTTCCAGTGGAAAGACTACTATCATCAGGGCACCTGGGTTCCAGTTCTGGCACTCCATCAAATTCCTGGGAAACTGTGAGAAATTTATTCCCTCTTTTGAGGCCCCAGTTTGTAGATTTCTTCATATTTAAAGCAATGGTGGCCAGAGTAGTAGCTCTCACACTTTATACTGCCTCAACATGCGGGAGAGTTACAACACAATGATTAGTAACAGCAGCTCAATAAGGAAGGGATTCTTAGGGGAAAGTGGCAGAATCGGAAAAGGACCTGTGTATGGTTTGAATAAACCTACTAGGAGATTTCTAATCATAATAGTAGCTAACATTTACCATGTTCTTAGTATATGCTAGACACCTTGCTAAAAGCTTTGCATGAATTATCTCATTTCATCTTCACAGTAAACTGATGAAGTAGGAAATACTTGGTATTCTCATCTTATAGATGAGGAAACTGAAACTCAGACAGGTCAAGTCATTTGCCCAAGGTCACATAGCTAGTTCTATATGCTCTAGTATTAGAGATCCTTAGCTAGTAAGTTAGAGTTTAATTCTAACCACATAGGATTGACCTTGGAGTTTGTCCTCTTACTGTTATAGTGCAAGATTCCCCTTCTTCCTATCCTCTGCATAGGTATTAGTTGAGGGTAGATTCAATGTTGAGAAGAAAGGTATAGAAAGAGGAAGGAAATGAGAATTCATTGAGTACCTGCCCTTCTTCTTATTTCATGCTAGACATTTTATATACACCCACCATCAACTTCAGCCCTTACAATCAGTTTTATGAGATAAGTGTGTTATCTCCCTGTTTACAAAGAAGACTCAGAGAGGTTAAGACAGCATCCCAGGGTCACAAAGACAGCAAGTGGTAAAGGTGAGATTCAGAACCACTTTTCTGACATCAAATTTAATGACTTTAAAAAATGTAGCCAATAGACTGGAGGGTGTCAAGAGAAGAGAGAGCCAGGATAAAGCATTTGTTATAGTCAACACAGATGACATGCCATGTCCTAGTGACCAAGGGCCAGCCCCTGAAGGTCTCTGCTAAGGACCTGAGCTCTACATGTCTCATCACTGTCATGCATGACCCTCCTGTAGACCTGCAGTGACCCCATGAGAGCAGGAAGTTGAGTGAATTCTTCCTCATGGGCACCATGATGTTCCTCAGGTTCATCCCACCTTCTTTGCCCTCTTTCTCCTCATCTATGCAGTCACAGTGATGGGAGACCTGGGCCTCATTTCCTTCACTGTCATCAGTCTCTGACTCCACCCCCCCTATGTATTTTTTCCTCAGCAACCAGTCCTTTGTGGACTTAGGCTATCCTTTAGTAACACTCCCCAAAATGTCAATGGGGCTCTTCTGATTGCCAAACCATCTCCTTTTCTGCTTGTGTGGCCCAGTTAAGAAACTTTAAAAAATTTTTGTTGCCACTGAGTTCTTCCTTCTGGCCTCGATGGCCTATAACTATTAAATAACCACCTGCAGTCCTCTGCTCTACCATATCATCATGTCCACAAGGCTCTGCTTGCAGTTAGTGGTTGCCAGCTATGAGTGGGCCTAACGAACATGGTGTTCCTCAGTAGCACAATCTTTCTTCTGACTTTCTATAAGTCCATATCATCATTCACTACTTCTGTAATCACCCCTCCCCCACTATTAAAAATTCTCTTACTCTGACACATGAATCCTCTAGCTTCTTATCTTTGTGCAGTTTTAATGTGTCTGTGTTTCTGACAATCATGCTAGACTCCTTGTTATCATGAGAATCCTCTCAGTGCAAGGCAAACACAAGACTTTCTCTGCTTGTGCTTCCCACCTGACTGCAGCCTACCTGTACTATAGAACCACAGTGTTCATTTACCTGTGCCCACCCTCTAAATGCTCACCAATCTGGGACATGCCAGTCTCTGTGTTCTACACAGTAATCATTTCCATATTCAGTCTCACGGCCTAAAGTCTGAGAAATAAAGATGCGAAGAAAACATGCAGAACCTCCACACTAAGGCTTCATAATTCCTTTCCTTCCCTATGCTCAGGTCTCCATGATGGAGAACACAGTAGTAGAAGGGAAGGGAAAGGGGGGAAATGGAAGTGATATATTTTTGTAGCCAACTATGTCTTAGGTGTTATTCTAGGAATTTTAAATAGGTTGTGCCTTGAATTCTCTTCATAACTCTGAAAATCAGGGTTTATTATATTTACCTTATAGATGAAAAAAGTGAGGTCCTGAGAGATTTGGTGATTTGCCCAAGATTGCACAGCTTATCTGCAGTGGAGTTTGGATTTGGCTTCAGGACTATCTGACTCTGAAGCTCCCTTTATACTACATAACATTATTTCAGTATAAGGCAAGATGGCATCCTCTCTTCTTACCCTTAGAGCCCAGAGTTTCCACATTGTTTCCCTTTCTGATAAATTTGGTCTGTTAAATTCATAATAGATTCAGTCTCCTAAGACTCACTTCCTTTTCCATAGCTGGTTCCCTACATGTGTCTTTGGATCATGACTAATCAGGTCACTAAATTAATTGAGCACCTATTGTACTCAAAGCTCAACACCAAATGCAAGGATGGAGAGGAATCACAAAGAAGAAAATTATGGTCTCTACCTTTTGGCAACTTCCAACCCATTTAGGGAAGACAGAAGATCCCACCCAAATGAAAGCCAAACTATTTTATTTCAAATGACATTTATTGAGTGCTTTCTATGTGCTAAATGCTAAATCAGTTGTCTAATTTAATACCTCCAAGAACTCTGTGAGGTAGTTGCTATTGTCACTCCCATTTTTTTTTTGTTTCTACCATTTTAAAGGTGAGAAGGCTGTTGTTAAGAAGGGTTAAGTAATTCACTCAAGGTCACCCAGCTAGTGAATGATGAATACAGTATTTGAATCTAGATCCATTTGTCCAAAAAGTGCATGTGCTTTCCACTTTGCTATATCACCTCCTGGATTACCGTGATGCCACCAACAAGAGACTTATGAGAAAGGAAGCAGGATGGATTGGGTTCCCAAGAGAGCACATAGAAAAATGTGGGTTATTTGAATAAAGTCTATAAAGAGTGATGAAAGTTAGGCATGGAGATGAGTAATAAAGAGAATGAAGGGAACTAGGGATCAAAGGCTAAGGCAGAAGGATCTAGACGCATATGGGCCTGGTTTGTCTAGAGCAGGGTGAAAGGCATATTTAGAAGTAAAAAATACTGAGGAAATGGTTAGGAAAAATATCTACAGTAACTTTCTTTATAAGGCTTACAAACATCTAAACAATCACCGCCACACATAGGAAAGATTTTAAAAGATTTCTAATTTCCCTAATGTCACCTAAGATGGCTTTGAGCATATAACTGCTTAGAGTTGTGGAAAGAGTCACATTTTATGTGAGCCAGGACCTATGACCTTAACTCTGTTCCCTGTCTACAGACCATACTCTTAAGATTGGCCAGACAACTAGCAAATTCGAGCTCTTGGTCACAGAGGCCATCAGAAACTTATTTCCTGACCCCAAACTCATGCCAAGGTAGGTTTGAGCAAGGTCTAAGCAAGTGTGGTCAAGTTAAGTCATTTCAGGTCTAAAGGCAGTCAGATGTAAATGGCTACAGTACACCTAGCTTCAATACTGGAAGATATGACTTTCTGATGCCTTCTTTATTAGAAATTCCCCTATACTAGAACAGGATTTTTCCTATTTTATCACTTGCCTGAACTATTGCAATAGCCTCCTAACTAGTTCACTGCCTCCAGGTTTTTCTCCTCCTGATTCATCCTCCGCACTGCTGCCTTATGATTATTCTAAACAGAAGTCTGATCACATTACTGTCCTACTTTGAACCCTTCAATGACTCTTCATTGTCCTCAGAATAAAAACCAAATCCCTTATCTTAACTTACAAGTCCTTTCACAATCAGACTCTTACTTAACTCTCAATTCTTATCTTTTACAACCCATCTTCCCTTCCCTCCACTCGTATCCTCCCCTATACATGTAATTTTTCTCATTCACACTGTCCTCACTTTTCATTAATGAAAAATCCTTCCCCTATGCTCTTCCTCCTGAGTCAACCAAAAGAGTTCACTCCTTCCATGGAACTTTAGGACCCATTATTGCACATGCAATTATCCTTTATTTCTATACTGCCTTATTTAATTCCACTTTTCTTATGCCTTCATCTTGATTACCAGATTGCATACCTTGGAGGGAAGGGATAAGGTGTCTCAGAGCTGTATAACCCTCTAAAACTAAGTTGGTATTCAGTAAATGTTGTTCATAGTAAGAATGATGACTTTGCAAGTACAGCACCTTTAGTCTACACCATGCCCATGTATGAACCCTCTGAAAAGTCAAGAAGTGTTTTATTAATCTGCCCCCTTTCCTTCTCCAATATTCTACTTTGTCTTCTATACCTAGTTTTAGTCTTACCTTACCTATGATCCTGCCACAGAGCATTATAACTCAGTATTTGTAAATTTATTGCTTTCATTTGATCCAGTGTGTGTCTGTGTGTATATGTGTGTTGTCTTCTCAACGAGATTAACTTTGAAATGGGTCACATCTATAGTTGGCTTTCCAAGTAACAGTGAACTGTATCAAATAAATGCCCTTCGAGTCAAAAAATACATGTCTATAATGCAAAGCTGATGCAAAATGGAAAGGGATGTATGTGTAACTCAAGCAGGGTAGAGTTAACTAGATATGAGCTTAAGAAAAAAGATAGGCAGCTTGCATTTATTGTGGGTCTACTAAATGCCAGACACTATAGTACACCTTTACATTATCTCTTTTATTCATCACAACAACCTGATTATATCCTGACTGATTCTACATCTGAGGCAAAAAAGGATCAGGGAAGTTGTGACTTGCTCGATCATATAGCCAGCATAAGGCAGAGTTAGAATTTTGAAGTAAAGTCTTTCTGAACCCAGTCTGCATTGGAGTGATCATTTCACTTTTCTTAAATTCCAGATTTGTGCTACACTTTGGCTTCAAGGCACTGGGAGACGAACACTGGAGACCAAATCAGTAGCAACACATTTTGTTTAAATTTAGCTCTCACTTAAAATATCTGAGGCAAAAAGAGAAGAAAGAGAGTAAGAAAAGGTGGAAAAATGGAAATAAGGAAAGGAGGAAGGGAGGGAGAGAAGGAGCGAGGGAAGGTAGAAAGGAAAGAAAAAGGAGAAGGGAGAAAGGAGGGAAAGAAGAAGGGAAGAAGGGAAATGAGAGAAAAGAAGGGAAAGGAAAAAAGAAGAAGAAGAAAAAAGGATGGGAAAAAAGAGAAAGAAAAAAGAAAGAAGGAAGGAAAAAAGGAAAGAAGGGCACACTGAGAAGGCCTGCCATCCATTGATTCAGGAAATGTATATGTAGGGGTGATGAGTGACCACATCATCTGGTTTCTTCTAGGGCTTTGTCCTGAAACTAGCCCTGGGAAGTAGGAGAACTTTCATAACCATCCCTTTCACCTCACTCAGATGCCTCAGAAAATACCATTTCACATAGGAAAATGCAAAACTTCTCCAGATAATTTCTTTTAAATGGCTCCTGGTAGTACCTTGAATCTTTAAAGTTCTAGCTGTAGCCATATGTCTCTTCAACAATTTCTGGATGCTCCAATGTCCTGGAACCCTCCTAAACTGGAGCAAGGGTTTTAAAGTCTGGCATCTACCTTGTCCTATCATTGTCCACCACACGCCACATCTATTCTCCCTTAGGTGACTAGAAGAAATTTCCCAAGATATGCTCATTCTAAAAACAACTGCTTTTCCTGTGGATGTGGTGATCCCTAATTGTCACTGTCCCTGCCTAGATGATGTGACCTGACCAACTTAATTTAGTATTTCTTGCTTGGTACATTCTGGCTGATATGACTCATTCTTTAAAACTAACCTATCTCAGCCGGGCTCGGTGGCTCAGCCTATAATCCCGCGCCTTGGGAGGCTGAGGTGAGTGGTTTGCCTGAGTCAGCGGGTTTGAGACCCACCTGGGCAACTTGGTGAGACCTCATCTCTACAATAAATCAAAAAATTAGCCGGGTGTGGTAGCGAGTGCCTGTAGTTCCAGCTACTAGGAAGGCTGAAGCGGAAGGATCGCCGGAGCCCAGCAGGTTGAGGCTGCGGTGGCCAGGAGCGGCCATTGCACTCCAGTCTGGGCGACAGAGTGAGACTCCAACTCAAAAACAAACAAACAAACAAACAAAAACTAACCTATCTCGAGAGCATCTTGAGTAAATAAGGCTTGAACTTATGAATACTACTATTATGTGTAGTAAGAATAAAAACTAAATAAGAACACCTCTGGCTTATTGAGTACCTGCTCCATACCAATCCCTGTAACTGTTGTTTTACACACAATTTCTCATTTCATTTTTTTAAAAAAACTGAGGCTTTGAAAAATGAAGCAATTTGACAAAAGAACAGGAAAAAAACTGACAAATTCTTTTTCCTTCTGGGAGCTATTAACACACCCGATAAAGCAGAGGTATAAAAATACATATTATTGAGCAACACAATTGTAGAGTTTGAGTTAATACATACACACATACATATTGGATATATATTATTTTTAATCACATTTGAAACATGAAACTAGAATGCAGGTCAAGTATCAGAGGAAGTCTCAAATTCAGAATAAGCAATATGATATTAATAGTATTTTAATTAAAATGTGATAAAATAGAAGTTAGTAAAAATATTCAAAAGGATTTTTTAAAAAGCAAAACATGCCCTTTATATTGGACAAAAATACACTCTAAACAAAATAAAGAAAAAAAGGAAATTATAAATAAAAATTACTTAATGACATGTACGACATTGTGAAATGCAACCAATGTGATACTTAGAAGAAACTGTGATGTATGAATACAAAACAACATAAATGAATATTATTAACATGCTAAGTATTTAACTCAAGAAGTTAGAAAAACAACCATGAAGCAATGCAGAAGAAATTAAGGAAAAAAAAGAATAAATATCAAAACATAAATTAATGAAATAGGAAACAATGAAAAATAAAAATGTTTAATAAGACCAAACCCTAATTTTTTAAAGGTTAATAAAATAGTCAATACTCTAATAAGACTGAATAAGTAAAAAAAAATAAGACCTGAATAATCATTACTAGCATTGAAAAAGGGGACATTACTAAATAAATATTTTAAAATTTTAAAATAATAAGTATGTTATAAAATATTTTATGCCAATAAAAATAAAAATTTTGATGAAATAGATAATTCTGTAGGAAAATAAAAATTACCAAAATTTTATTTAAAAAAATACAAAAACATGATTAAGCCATTAAACACTGAAGAAATTCAATTGGTAACCAACCCTTTCTCAGCCAAAGTCACCAGTTCTACATGACTTTGCAGGCAAGTTTTATCGAACTTTCAAAAATCAGATAATCTTTAAATTATATAAAATATTTCAGAGAACAAAAATAAAGAAAGAAAAAGAAAAAGCTGCCCAATCCAGGTTGTGAGGCTAGTGAAACCCTGATAGCAGAACCAGACAAGCTTGTTAGAACATGAAAAATTATACAACAATCTCACTCTTGATAAAAAGTCTCAAAAGTATAAATGTATAAAAAGTAACACAGTATGACCAAATATGCTTAATTTCAGTAAGTAAAAGATAGTCTAACTTTAGAAATGTTATTACAAGTCACTACTTAAGCTGTTCTGATTAAAGAGGAAATGGTATGTGCTCATCTCAGCAAATAAAAATAAATGAACAAAATGCAAGACCTCTCTATGAAAATAAAATTTCTAAACAAATCAAGAATAGAGGAAACCATTTAATCTGACAAAGGATATCTACCAAAAATCTACACTAAACACTATAATCAATATAGAAACTTTAAAAGTATTCTCATTTGTACCACAAATAAGATGATAATATCTACTCTCCTAACTATTTAACATTGCATTCATGAGATCATCGTTAATTCATTAATACAAGGGACAGAAATATATATTTTTTAAGAAATATATTTAAACATTGGAAAGAAGGTGTTATTATTCATGGACTATTTGATTGATTACATGGATAACTAAAATGAGTTTTAGACAAACTATTTTTTATACAGACTTTTTATTTTAAGATCGTGGGGTACAGTTAAGGGTTAGGTATACAAATATGCATCGTGCAGGTACCCTTGTTGATGAGGTGTGCCCCCCGTCCCCAGATAGATATTGACTACTGTTAATCCCATCTCCCTTCCCCTCCCCCCCCACAGTTTCCCGTCACTGTCAATCCTTTTCTTACAGTATTGCGATAGTTGTTCAAGGTCCACTTATGAGTGAGAACATGTGATACTCAGATCTTTGTTTCTGTGAGAGATCACTCAGTATTATAACTCTAATTCCATCCAGGTTGCTGCAAAATTCATGATTTTGTTCTTTTTTATGGCTGCTTTGATGGGAGTGTAAACTAGTGCAGCCTCTGTGGAAATCAGTGTGGCGATTCCTAAAATCTCTAAAAATCTACCTTCCATATGACCCCGCAATCCCCGTACTAGGAATATACCCTGAAGAACTCAAATCACTCTATAAAAAAGATACCTGTACACGTATGTTTATCGTAGCATTGTTCACAATAGCAAGATCATGGAACCAACCATGCTGTTCATCAAAAGAGGACTGGATTAGACAAACTATTTTAATTATTAAGAGAGTTCATTAATATTGCTGCATAGAAGACATTCTTTAAAAATCAATAATATTCTTATATAGTAGCATAGCAAAAACAATCAGAAAAATAACTTTTTAAAAAGATACTATTCACTGGCTAAAAGAAAAAACTGACAATATCAAGTGTTATTGAGTATGTAGAACAACTGCAACTTGCATATGTTGCTGGTGGGAATGTAAAATGGTACAGCCACTTTGTGAAACCGATTGACAGTTTCTTATAAAGTCAAACACATGCTTCCTGTATAATCCAGCAATCCCAATCCCCAAAATTTACCCAGGAGATACGGAATATGTCCACACAAAGACTTGGCATATGAATGTTCATAGTAGCTTTATTCATTATAGCACAAACCTGCAAACAACCATGACCTGGAAAATGGATGAACAAACCATGGTATATCCATACAAAGGAATACCACTTAGCAATAATAAAGAAACCACTGATACAAACAAAAAACATGGATGAGTCTCAAAAACATTATTCTGATTAAAAGAAAATAGACACAAAGAATATATCATATAGTTCCATTTATATGATATTCTAGAAAAAGGCAAACTATTGCAACAAGAATTACATCAGTGATGGTAAAGACTTAGCGGGGAGAAGAGACTAACTTCAAGGGGCATGAGGGAACTTTTTGAGGTGATGGAAATATTCTGTATCTTGATTGTAGTAACTATTACACAATTGTATACATTTGCCAAGACTCATACAATTATATTTGGTGAATTTTTATTGTTTATAAAATATACCTCACTAAAGCCAGTTCAAATAAAACTACCATTCACCATAGCAAACAACTCTATTGAGTACCTAAATATAAATCTAAAAAAAAGACGCACATAATATTTATGGAAAATATTGTAAGCACATATTGAAGAACCTTAACAAAGTGAGTTATATGCCATATTTAAATATAGGAAAACTCAATCTAAAGATGTCCAATGTCCCAGAAATTAATCTTTAAATCAATGCAATTTCAAAGTTCCAAGATTTTTTTCATGAAACTTAAGCTGATACTAATATTCATAGGAGTAATTAAAGGACCAAGCATATCCAGGACAATTATGAAGAACAAATAGGAAGGACTAGTCCTACAGATATCAAGACTTAGAAGATGATAGTAACTAAAAAGATTATAATATTTGTACAGAGAGAGGCAAAAAGAACAGCAAAAGAAAAGAAAGACCCAGGTACAAATCAGAGTACATAAGGAATCTTGATATATGACAGAACTAGCATTGCAAATCATGGGAAGAAAGGATGGATTGTTCAGTAAATGGGGTAAGAATGATTGCTTATTCATATCATAAAAAAATAAAATTAGATTCCTATATTACAATCATATACAGAAATAAATTTGAGATGAATTTAATAACTAAATGTTGCTAACTTTTGCATGTTAAAAGAAATTTAGAATAATATAATATTGGGGGTAGGAAAGAGTTTCTTGAATAAGATACGGAAAGCATAAAATATAAATGACTGATTAATTTGACTACATCAAAGTGAAAAGAACCTCCGTCCTTTTATGTTAGATAATAAAGGTAAGAGGCAAATGATAGACATGGAGAAGGCATTTGCAACAAATATATGAAACAAATAAATCCAGACTACATAGAGGACTACATTTGGTTAAAATAATCCAGATTAACGATGGGCAAAATATTAATGAACAATGCACAAAAGAGAAAACTTAAATGTTCACTAAATAGATTAAAATGTGCTTATCTTCACAAATAATCAGGAAAATGCAAATGAAATTAGCCTAGTGATACTATTCCATAGCCATCAGATTGCCCCAAATAAAAATATCTGCTAATAGCACATGCTGGCAGGAATGTGACAAAACAAAAATTGTTATACACTGCTTGTGGGAATGTGAGTTTATACATCCACTTTAGAGAATTTGGCAGCCCTTAGTAAATCTGAAAATATGTATATACTCCAAGCCAACAATTTAACTCCTGTGTATCTTAAAGAAAGAATGAAAATATGTTCAAGGACATTTGTTGCAACACTTGCAATGGCTAAAATATGCTAACATAAATGTTCATTCTTTTCTAGTCCCCCTCATTTTTCAGGTTTTCAGCTTATTTTCTCTTTCATTTCATAAGAATCTCCCACACTTCTGTTAATCTATCCAGAGCAACCTCAAAGCAGATATCTGAGAAAAATAATTGCACTTGTAGCACTCTTATTTTTAGTAAGTAAGCTATATGGAAAAACAAACAAATCACCAGTATGCAATAGAATGAGGAGCAAAGTAAATCAACAATGAGTGGATGAGAACTATATGTATCAACACGGATGGGTCTGAAAACACAACTGCGAAATAGGAAAACAAAGCAAGTTGCAAAATGTTATGATTTCACTTGTGCCAAATTTAAAACAGATGTAATATTACCACTTATTGTTTATGGATACATTGATATGTAGTAAGAAGGATAAAAACATGAACATGGAGAACACATACTATCTTTTAGGATAGTGGTGGCCCCTGAGGTTCAAGATAAATGGGATTAGGGACAAAAGGGATTTTTACTGTATCTATAATGTTTTTATTTCTTAGGAAACAAGCTCTGAAGCAAAAATAAATAAATAATATCTCATTCATATGCTAGAACACTATGCAATTGTTAAAATGTATGAGATTGATCTATGTGTGCAGATACAGAAAGATCACCAAGATATATTAAATGAATACGCTCCATAAAATTATTATGTATCGTGTGATCACTTTTGTGTAAATATGGAAAAATATAAATGTATATCAATGCTGTATATGTATAAGCATACAAAATTTCTTAAAGTACCCACAACAAACCATTTATAGTAGTTGCCTCTAGAGAAAGAAAGACCGGAGATCTGGGCTTAGAGGGAGGCTTAGCTATACTGTTTTAATTATTCACCATGTGCAAATTATGCACAGTTCATTAAACTTCATTTTTGAAAGATTCATGAACTTAAAATCGAAGACATAACACCTCGTGTGATCTTTGGGTTGGTATTCTTTGCGTATGGATTACATGACATTTATCAGATTTCCTTTTAATCAAACTTCCTGTTGAGCCTTAGTGACCAGTAAGCCGGCAATTAGGAAGGAGGTGTCATTTTGATGAGCTGCCCAGCTGAAAGATTTTTATCATTTCCTTCAAGGTCAAGAGCTATGTCTGTGACGTCTTCGCATCTCCCACTGTATCTAGTACAGTGCCTTGCTTGTGGGTTAGTAAACTATAGTTATGTTTATTCCTTAATTTGCTTATTCATTTATTCAGATAACAAATTTTATTACGGAGCAACTGTATTTCACTGCAAACACAAAGCTTTTCAAGTACTTTGTACGTTGTATGTATGAAGTATATGTGTTTCTCTGGAATGGTCAGGGATTTGGGATTGCTGTTGTTTTTATGAGAAATGTAAGTTGACATCAAATAATCAAGCGACACATGAACTTCAGGATTATGATCCATCCATATATTAGGTGGTATTCAGGAAATTTTTTTCTTCCAGAAATTACTTTTGATAAAGTTGAATGATAATGAAAGGAGAAGATGTTCTTAGTGACAACGACAATGATATCATTATCATCTAAAACCATTGTCCCTCTTCCCTTTCCAATGACCACCATTGTCTCCTAGATTGAAGTGAAAACCTCCTCATTGGACTTCCTGCCTCAAGTTTCTTTCTTTACTTTTAATTTATTTGCATAGCCACCAAAGCTAGACAGCTTCTTAGAAACATAACTATGCCACTTCCCTATTTAAGACCCCTTGTCTACTCACTGACCTCAGGATAAAGTCCACAGTCCTTAGGATGGTGTACACAGCCTCCCATCATCTGGTGCCTGCCTATTTCTTTAGTTTTCTCTCTTTCATCTCCTTAGTGGCATATATTACTCCCTTTGGAAGAAATTCTTTCCACTCTTGTTATGGCTTGACAGACTTTCATTCATCCTTCAAAACCCAAGGCATTGAATAGATTGATAAAAATAATAAATAATAAATTGCCTGGGAAAATAAACAAATACAATATGAATGGCAGATCCTCCAAAAGGCCTTCACTAGTATTACCACCCTGCAAACTGATTCTCGAATTACCTTCTTTGTGCTATACCTGTATGTTAAATGAGGTCCGACAATTAAGTTTGCGAACTCATCCTTTGAAAAGTGCTACAAAAAGAATTTTTTAAAAAAGGAAAGTGCTACATACCTCATTGCTGAATATCACTACAATCACCTCTGAAGTACTTTCCTTGGAAAACTATGTACTGACACCAGTGCCTAGTCCACCCAGCAAAGCAATTTTGAAACTCTTTTTCTGGAATGGCCATCAGAATTGTTATCCTATTACCCTTGGTGTCCTGAATGTCATCAGATTTATTCCTTTTAATACTTCCATTATCTTCGGGTAAAGAAAAAAGTCATTGTGGGTCAGGTCAGGTAAGTAGGGAGGGTGTTCTTATACAGTTATTTGTACAATGCTGTCAACATAAGCGCATGTGGCAAGTTCACGAACTTATCAGACATCAAAAAATAATGACCACAGCTCTGATAACCATTCCAGACAAAGTTCCATAATTGCTTTGACGGGTGGACTAGGTGCTGGTATTGGTGCGTAGGTTCCTAAGGAGAGTAGTACTTCGAAGGTGACCGTAGTGATACTCAGCAATGCAGTATGTAGCACTTTTTCTAGGATGGTTCACGAACCTGATTGTCAGACTTCATATGGAGTCCTATTGTCGTGTTTATCGTGTTGCAATTTGGTTGCTTTGTTTACATGTCTGTCACTTCCACTAGCCATTGAGCTCCTAAGTCATGGAGTCAGCTTTCCAGCCTTTCTTCACCTATGTATCCCCAGTATTCAGAACGTTGTCTGACCAGAGAAGGGACCCAGTATTGTTTGTGAATGCTATAACTGAATGGTGATAATGATGATGTCCCAGAATAACAGAGATAAAGGTCATATCTCTGCAAGTATTCTGCCTTATGAGATGCTCACACAGCATTATAGGATGTTCACACAGCTATCAAAGAAACAGGGGAAAGACCTCACTATGTGTTATATAAAGAGGTTCCATTCCCTAAACCAGCTCTTTCTGTATAGCCTGGAAAACAGTGAAAGCATATAAAACCAACACTGAGGAAATTTACCCAGGAGGCCGGATGCAATCTGTCTACAAAGGATGGAAAAATGACAAGGTAACAGGTTTGAAATGCTGCCTCTGACAGCTTGCATAAGACTTTTAATTTGATTATAAAAATCTATAACAGTTGTGTTTTTAATTAGAATGTGAAATTCGCTTAGAGTTAACTGAAGTCTTTGGGGAAGGGGGATAGGAATGTTTTCAGGCTATATTTAATGATGTAAAAAAAAAGAGTTCTGCTTCTAGTTGTTGGAACCTGGGCCTCTTTGACCTTTAAGACAAAACTATCTTCAACTTCTATGGTCAACAATATCATTCGCATGCTCCTCAAAAAATATGATGCTAACAAGAAGCATGGGACTTTCTAATTAATAAAGGGTTTTCAACACAGCATCTTATTTGAATTACACAATAA
This sequence comes from Tarsius wallacei, assembly GCA_963574415.1. Taxonomy (NCBI): domain Eukaryota; kingdom Metazoa; phylum Chordata; class Mammalia; order Primates; family Tarsiidae; genus Tarsius; species Tarsius wallacei. The sequence goes on along the minus strand of CAUYQG010065424.1, from coordinate 2,646 downwards.
CCTTATGAGGTCAGCAGGGCAAAGATTGTTACCCCCATTTAAAACAGAAAAATCTGGGATTAAGTGAATATAAGTAACACCAGATTGCATAGGCAGTGGGAGATCCAGATCTAGAACCCAGATTTTCTGTTACTAGTTTCAATACTTTTCACACTGTACCTTCTCAGACTATTTCTTGGAGCTTTCAGCAGCCTTTGGAGGCCTCAGCCTAGATAGATCATGGCTGTGACCCATGTGACATGTCAGATACTCCAATATCCAATTTCACACCATTAGTCAGCAGTCACTGAATGGAAGTTCAGGATGTCATGAGAACCCAACATCGATCTCTCAATTAAAAAGCAAATCTCCCCTGGGAGCCAAACTTAAAGATAATTGGTTTTCTTGTTTGAACTGTGTCTACCAGTCTCTGCTTGCAGAAGGTTGTTGGAGTGTTTAAAAGATAAATACATTGGCAAGCATTATGCTCTTTCTAAACCCAAAGGAGGCACTGCAAGAGCTAAAAATGCTTTGGCCACAACCACCTGAAAACTAAAAGTGCCTTTGGGTGACATACTCGCAGTTTTTCCTTTTGGAAACCCTTTGGGCTCCAGTGAAGTTGTAGAGAAAAGAATAATTGTGCAGGTATGAAAGGAAAGGTTGGAAAGTTATGATTCTTAAGGTCCTGCCGGATCCTTTTAAAGGATATATAATACCGTGTCTGTCATGCTGTTGTTGGATCTACTCCTGGTCAAACAACACAGTAGTGATACAGCAAACCAGCTACCTGTCTTAGCAACCCATTTTGATCTCTGCTAAGTATTTTGGGCTCCACATATATAGATGGAGCAAGAAGACAGGCTCTGAGGAAGCAATGTGAACATCTCCACCATGGGCTCATTAAATCTCCAAACTCAAGTGGAAGGAAAATGATGAGGTAATTATCTTCATAATCACTACCCACACCCATCTTTTCCCCCTTCCTCTCTTCTGAAGGATGACCTTTCTTTCCTGCCTGAAGATAATGCCTCCACTTGTGTATGTCCTTACCCCATCTCCTCCAACCTCCTTGGAGATACTCCTTGCTCCATCACTCATCCCCTGGCATGCCTTTCTTATTTCCTTCTCTCTGGACCTGGACTCATTGCCTAGAATCTTACTCAAGTTTCTCCTCTGAGAAGCGAAAATCAGGGGCAAAATACCTTTTCTCTGTCCTGTCTTCTACCCCTAGCTTTTTGGCTCTCTCTCTCCCCCGCCATACATCACCAACAATTGTCTTGAAATTATAACCCACATTTGTTGTTTTTATTTTCACCTCTCTGCCTCACTGTAGTCAGAATTCTTGCCTTAGCACTCTGATATTCATGGCACCTTCTTTACTAAAAATTCTCATGGCTCCACTTCTCCCCAAAAATGTGTGTTCCTGCCTTTTCTGTCCTCAACTCCCTACTCTTTTTGTCCCAACACTCTAAACCAATGGCTGAGATGGTCCTGAGGTTACTGGATCTTATGTATGCTATTCCCTTGCCCGGAATATTATCTCTCTTCTTCTCCTGAGAAGGCACTACTTTTCCTGGACACCGACTGTAGCTCTGAAAGCTTTCACTTCATTCTGCCCTCCTCCCAAACCCCTTTTTTTCCTAAAGGAGGTTTTTTTGTTATCTCCATCATGGAAATATACCTCAATTTCTTACATTTGTTGTTCAGCTCAGATGATGGCAATCTCCATATGGTTCCTATTATCCAGTTACCTGACAAAAACTCCCGGCTCATAATATAATTAGCACCTTGTAAATTCAAATTTACATTAACATGCATTATATTAACTTTTTTACCTTCAGGAGAAAGTGTTATAATTGAAATACATATAAAATGTGCTGGTGTAATAATTATCATTATCAATTTTCTCATCTCTAAATCCAATAAGGCAAATCAAAGTCCTACTCCCAAATACCTCATAAGATAATTTGGGGGATTAAAAATAATAATGGATCTGAAAGTTCTTTGAAAGGTATTATGCTCCAGATATGTAAATTAGTAAATGGAATATTATACATTAAGATCCTTGTTCAGGACACTAAAGGGAGAGATTAGAGTGAGCAAAAAATATAAGAGCATTTTATAATGGAAGGAACAAGAACTGGAAAATGAGACCTGGATGTCAGTTCCTGCTCTGAGACTGACTGGACCTCAGATCCTAAAACAAAACAAAACAAAACAACATTTTACCTGTCTGATCTTCTTTTTCAGCTGTAATATTAAAGGGTTGCTAAAATGATACTTTTAAAGTCCCTTCCATCTTCAACACCCCATTACTTGATAAGCAATGGAAAGAAGTGGGAAAGATCTAATATTTATCACAGTGTTTCATTATGATTTTTTCATATCTTTTGCCCACTTTGTAATGGGGTTGTTTGTTTTTTTCTTTTCAGCACGTTTAAGTTCTTTGTAGATCCAAGATGTTAGTCCTTTGTCAGACCTGGAGTTGGCAAATGCCTTTTCCCAGTCTGTGGGCTGTCTCCCTGGTCTCTTGATGGTTCCTTTGGCTTTGCAGAAGCTTGTCAGTTTGATGAGGTCCCACTTGTCTATCTTATTATCTCTTATGGCATGGGCACTTGGGGTTTTGATCAGAAATTGGTTGCCAGTTCCAATTTCCATAAGGGTGTC
>CAUYQG010065423.1:0-15236 GCA_963574415.1 Tarsius wallacei | reverse complement strand
AAAGATCGGAGTATCACATGTTCTCACTCATATAGTGAACCTTGAACATCCAACGTAATACTATAAGAAAATGACTGACAGTGGTGGGAAATTATGGGGAGGGGAGAGGAGGGGGGATGGGATTAATGATACTCAATATCTGTCTGGGGACGGGGAGACACCTCTTATCACCAAGCTTGTCTGAACGAAGCATATTTGTATACCTGATCCTTAACTGTACCCCACAATATGATAATAAAAAATACTGATTAATTAAAAAAAAGAAAAAAGGAAAAAGAAAAACACACGTGATACATGTTAATAGAAAAGTTTCTAGGCCTTTCCACAGTTTTCTTGAATCATAATCTCTAGGAGTTCTTTTTTAAATCACTGAATAACCTCCTGGGATGTAAACTGGAATCACCCACAGATATTTAAAAATAGGCATGTCTGTTCCCATCCCAAGAGAATCTGGGTTAATTGATCTAGAGTGTGACCTAGGCACTGGATTTTTGTAAATGCTCCACAGAGAATGCTAATGTGTGACTAAGATTAAGAATCACTTTTTATATCTCCCCAGATAGTTCTCAGGCATAGAGTTTGGGAGCTACTGTTTTTAACCAATTATTAGACTGCCTTTCCTGAGCCAGGAGAACTTGACACATGTAATCCTTCAGGGCTCTGATCTGCAAAAGCTAGCTAAGCTTCTTGAATTTAAATATCAGTGTTGGAATCCAGCAACTTGACTTCATCAAATGTGTATCCTGTGTTTAAGGAACCTGTGTAGAAATAGATTTCTTCACTTAACCAAGCTATATTGGATTATGGCTAATATATCCAATTATAATATACGTTGCTTTCTGTCAGCCTTTGGCAGCTCTCTAGCCCTGTCTTTACATGACTTTTTAGATCTAACATTCACTCATATGATCTATTACTTCCCTGTAATCCACAGCCTGGATTTCAATCAGTTCTACCTCTTTTCCCTAGAAATTCTAAACTACTAAAGAATTTTTGCTTATTCTGAGAGGTTTCCATCTCATTAGTCAGACAACATATCCCTTATGCCTTCTTACTCTTGAGATCCCCTTTGAGAAAAATAGCTGGTATGAGTAATTGACAACTTATGGAGGGAAATAGGTCACAGTCCATTTACTCTTTCAGAAGTGTCATTTTTAGCATCCTCTCACACTATAGAAGAAGGACAATATAAGTTAGCAAGTATCAAGAAGCAAAAAGCACGTGGGAAAGGACTATTTCGGTATTAAGGAAACTTACCTTGCTTATATGTACAGCTAAGTCATAAACTTCTTATCTCTGTGCCTCTCTGAAGTCAATCCTGAAAATATTGTGAAGTCTGAATAAACTTGGCGGATACCAACAAAATGATTGCATTGAGTCATCACAGTCAAATCATCATTCATATCCATAGTCAATATTAAAGTGATTACATGATTGAATAGATCAGTTAAATTCACCAAATGAGTAATTACTCATTTGAATTATTACCATTTATCATCCATCATTCTTCTACATGCTGAAAGTCAAGCGTTTACAAAATAATAGTTTAAAATCCCATAAAACAATATGTAATAACTAACTAGTAACTGAATCTGAGATTGAGTCAAGACAGCCATTCTGCTAAAAAAGTAATCTCAGGTATTCTTACCACACATACACAAATGGTAACTATTTGAGGTAATGAATATGTTAATTAGCTTGATTGTGGTTATCATTTTACAATGTGTGTATATATATAATATAAGCTCAGAATGCCAAAAAAAGTCTACACATTTTAAGAGAAATTCACCATAATCAGAAGTGTCTGAATGCTGCTGACAACCACTTGGACCACCTCTTGTAATTGTAGAACAAGCATGACTTTTATTCATCTTAAAATGTCATCAGAGATTATTTCAAACAAATGAGAAAACCTAGAGAAAATGGATAAATTCCTGGAAAAACACAAACTCCCAAGATTAAAACAGGAAAAAATTGAAACCCTGAACAGATTAATAATAACTTACAAAATTGAATCAGTAATAAAATACCTACACACCCCCAAAAAAGTTCCAGACTATATGGATTTACAGCCAAATTATATCATACATAAAAGGAAGATTTGCTATCAATTCTATTAAAAGTATTCCAAACAATTGAGAAGGAAGAATTCCTCCTTCACTCATTCTATAAAGCCCATATCATCCTGATACCTCAAAAAACGTCAAAGACTCAAGAAAGAAAGAAAACTACAGGCCACATTTCTTAGTGAACGTAGATTCAAAAATCTTCAAAAAAAAATACTAGCAAATGCATCAAACAGCACATCACATGGGTCATTCACCATTACCCAGGTGAGCTTTATTTTCAGGATACAAAACTGGTTCAACATATGCAAATAAATGAATGTAATCCATCACATACAGCAGTAAAACTAAGAATCACATAATTATATCAGTAAAAGCAGAAAAGCATTTGACAAAATCTAACATTCCTCTATGATAAAAACCTTCAACTATCTGGGCTTGAAGAATGATTCCTCAAAATAATAAGAGTCTTCTATAACAAATCTGTAACCAACATCATACTTAATGGACAAAATCTAGAAGCATTCTCCCTAAGAATCTGGAAGTCAAGGATAATCACTTTCACCATTCCGATTTAACATAGTACTGAAAGTCCCAGACAAAACAATCAGGCAAAAAAGAAAAACAGAAATCAAAGGTATTCAAATAAGAATAAAAGGAACTTAACTCTCTTCATAGAGAATATGATTCTATTGCTAGAAAAACCAAATTATTTCACCAAAAAACGCTTAGCACTGATAAATAAACTTCAGGTAAAATCTTGGGAAACAAAATCAATGCTCAAAAGTCAGTTGCCTTTCCACACACCAACAGCAAGCAGGCTGAAAATCAAATCACAAACACAAACCCATTCATAATAGCCCCTTTACACACACACACACACACACACACACACACACACACACACACACACTTTGGAATAATCTAACTAAAGTGGTGAAAGATCTTTATAGTGAGAACTTCAAAACACTGCTGAAAATAATCAAAGAGGACACAAGCAAATGGGAAAAAAAATCGCATGCGCATTGATTGGAAGAATCATTCCGTTAAAATTTCCATACTGCCAAAAACAATCTGCAAGTTAAATGCAATCTTATTAAACTACCAGCATTATTTTTCACAGATCTAGAAAGGATAAAACTTAAATTTATTTGAAAGCAAAAAAAAAAAAGAGCCAGAATAGCCAAAGCAATTTTAGCAAAAAGGACAAAGTCAGTGCCATCATACTGCCAGACTTTAAACTTTGCTATAAGGCCAAAACAGCATGGTACTTGGTATAAAAATAGATGCATAGACCAATGGAAGAGAACAGAGAACACAGAAATAAAACCACTGACCTGGGGATCCAAGATGGACACTGAGAAGTAGCCAGCCTGTGTTTCTCTCTCTTTATCTGAGTGGACTCAGCTACCAATAAATGCAGGCACCTTGGATAGTTTTGGATGGGTGAAGCACCCTCCACCCTGCAAAGGACTCTTTAAATGCATAGGAACCAAGGAGGAGGGTGTCCAGGCAGCCAACATTGGAATCAGGGTGCCCCTTCCTGCTGCACGCCAGGCTTACACAGGTGTTTGAGAAGGAACTGAATGATCCTGACAGCGTCTGAGTCAGTTCTACTCCTTCTAGCCATGTACATGCTGTTGGTCCCATGCAGGGAAGACCAGTCAGGGCACAGAGATGGGTGACTGGAGCCCAGGCAGAGCAGAGAACATACCTGTGCTCTGAACTGCCAGTCAGTGATCAAGTGCATGCTTACCACTGGCTGAGTCAGCTCCCAGGTTATGAAAGTTTGCCTCCCAGTCACACTCACTCAGTGCCTGCCACCGGCATCTGTTGGCCAAGCATCCCCTCCCAACACAGTCCCTCGTCTTCAACAAAGCCATCAAAGACAAACATTCAGAGAAAAGAAACCATATTTAGCAAGTCTTGTTTGGAAAACTGGCTAACAACACACAGAAGAATGAAGCTGGACCCCTACCTATCACCATGTTAAAAAATCTACTCAAAGTGTATAAAAGACTTGAATATAAAACCTCAAACTATAAAAATCTTAGAAGAAAACATAGGGGACACTATGACCAAGTCCTCAAAAGCAAGTGCAGCACAAACTAATATAGACAGGTGGGACATTATCAAAGTGAAACGCTTTTGAACAGCAAAATGAGTCAGCAAGAGAGTAAAGAGACAACCCATAGAATGAAATAAAATATTTGCAAACTGACAAAAGCCTAATATCCAGGATTTAAAAAAAACTCAAATGAATTGGCTGGAAACAAAGTAAATAAGCCTGCTAAAAATTGGGCAAAGGATATTAACACATACTTTCAAAAGAAGATACAGAAGCAGCCAACAAACATATGAAAAATACTCAACTTCATTATAATCAGAGAAATGCAAATAAAAACCACAATAAGATAGCATCTCATACCAATCAGATTGGCCATTATTATTATTATTTTTAGAAAGTAGATTATCAAGCATACAGAAAAGCTCCCCCAGCAGTAGGGGACCCGAAAGAGTGTTGACTGGATTGGCCATTATTAAAAGATCAAACAAACAACAGATGTAGGTAAGGTTGTGGAGAAAATAGAACTCTTGTTCACTGTTGGTGGAAATGTAATCAAGTTCCAATTCCTGTGGAAAGCAATGCAAATACTAACAAAGAACTAAATATGGACTTACATTCAGTGCAGCAATCTCTCTTCTAGGATATACCCAAAGGAACAATAATCACTCTACCAAAAGTCACCTGTACTTGCATGTTTATTGCAGCACTCTTCAAAACAGCAAAAGTATGGAACCAACCTTGCTGCCCATCAACAGTTAACTGGATAAAGAAAATGTGGTATATTAATACTGTGGAATACTATGCAGTCATGAAAAAGGAACAAAAGTATGTTCTTTGCAGCAAAATGGATGCAGCTGTAGGCCATTATTCGAGGGGAATGATCACAGGAACAGAAAATAGAATACCACATGTTCTCATAAGCAGTAGCTAGCCATTGGTCGCATACCAGCATAAAGACGGGAACAACAGTCATTGGCAACTTCCAAGGGGAGGAGGGAAGGAGATCTGTGAGGGTTGAAAAACCACCCATTGGCTGCCACGTTCACAATCTGGAGGGCAGGCTCAGTAGGATCCCAAACCTCATCATCACGCAGTATACCTATGCAACACATTTGTACATATACTCCTAGTATCTATGAAAAAAACCCATAAATATCAACTTGGATCCACAAAAATACATTACACAGTAATCAGTGTAGTCCCTGACCACTTATCCTACATTTAACAAAGAGCACTGCAGTTGCCTGGTGCATTAGACAAAGACATGGAGTTCTTGGCTTCCTCTGCTGAACGAATTCTACCTCTAGCACTTGAGATTGCCATGGAGTGATTATCATATTTGGAAGCTTCCTCACAAGTACTCATCTAACTGCAAAATAAATAAAACAGGTGAATTTGATGTGTTTGCTAAGACGAACTGTGTTAAACATATCCTTTCCATTTCTAACTGTTGCCATCTCTGTGTCCAACACTGTAAGGAAAGCAAATGCCAATAAAATTTTCTAAGGCTAATGCGTGGCTATCATCTTACGTACTCACCAAGTCAAAGCATTAGTTTTTGCTTTCTGTTTATTCATTCATCTATTCGTGGAACATTTTAAGCATGAAGTAGAAGCTTAGAGATGACATAGTCAAATGTAGTTTTTGAAAGTATGAGAAATAAGTGAATGGGGTAGGTAACTGACATTTAGACAATATTCATCAGGGAACAGATTGTGATTTAAATGCTATTAGCAGAGGACTTGCGCTTTGAAATCTATACTTGAGTTCTCTGCTTCCCAGAAGAGACATTTCAGAGAGTGTGATAAACAGAAAATTATAAAAAAAAGAAAATCGCTGATACAAATATGATACATAGACATTATAAAGTTTTTTACAGGGTCCTTTCTTCCCTGAAATGAGGTGCCCAACTTTTCAAAATATTGTAAATAATCTTAGGTTCAACGGTGCCCTCCAGGGTAAATATGCAACAGCCCATGAGGCCAAAGGAGAGTGATTTATCACTTACTTACTGATCCAAGGGTAAATAGAAGTTATAATCAATCTGTACCTTCAGCACATTTCAGGGTATTAGAATTCATCCCTGTAGGGAATACTCTATATGCAGGATGTCAACACTTTAAACAATTATGAGGTAAAATTTCATCTAGAAAATAAATCCAAAGGGGGGGGAGTAATTGTAAGGATACACTTATTTTAATTATTATAGCTTATATGTATTTCTGTCTCTAAATATATATGTATTGTTGAATGCCTCACAGAGGAATTAATATAATTCCCTGAAAAATAGTATTTCATAATCAATAAATAAGTCTAACAGGAGGGAATAATTCGTAAGATGTTCACAATTGTCCTTTAATTTTGGTATTCTTTTCCACTGTAGTGACATATGTAGTCATAGATACATATTGAAAATTTGGACACTAAAAAATACTCCTCATATACATTTTATTATTTTCTTCACCAGGTCACATTTCTTGTAGTAGACCATGAATTGATATTTTGCAGAAATATTTTGATCTTGTTTTATACTGTTCAGGTATCGTTTTGGGCTCTTTTTCCTATATTTCTTTTGTACTCTTTCCACGCCCCTTTTAAAAAAATCTTCTGAGACTGACAAAAATAAAAAGACTTAGGCATCTTATAGAGGGGAAGGATTATAACAACTGTAATCAATATGAGAAAGTGCCAGAGACAGAAGTGTTCAAAACATATACAAGGCAGACTTGCCTGAGGAATTTGTGAGAAATAACCTTAGCCAGACAATGAGGACAAATACAGAGCCTTGAACGTCAGACAGGTAGGCACACTACATAGAAGTTAAAAAAGTGAAGAACCCAAAAGAACAACTGTTCTTGGAAAAAATCATAAAGTGTTAGCAAATGAGATCGAAACAGATCTTTGATGTCATTAATATTGCAGTGTGTGCAGGTGTACTTATAACTCGCCTATCATGAAATGGGCAAACACAAAGAAAGAATCTCCAGAAAAAAACTTCACTAAAGCCTGAACATAATGATGATAGGTGGTACATTGATGCCAATGGGTTCCTAGAACACTTACCTAGCGGGAAAGCCTGCACACAAGTAATCTGCCCTCCAAAATATAATTCCAGTTTTTTGTTTTTTTGTGGTCCTCCCCCATATGTGCTGGGTAACAGGGTCTAAGAAGATCAATTTTATTTTCAGAAATTTGGTAAAGAATTGGGTAAGGTACCTAAAACTCAAGTCATAAAATCATTTCTTTAAATTTTTAAAAATTTGCAAATATATTTAAACAGTTATTTGCCTTCCATTTATTCAAAGAGAGGGGAAATGAAGATTTATAGATAACATAGTCTACTAGGGACTATAAAAACATTATCTTTCTTACATAATATATACAATAACCCTCTGAGGGCTTACTTATTTTAATGGTGAAAAAAACATGGAGATTCAGTGGTTAAGATTATGACAATAGACAAGGCAACCAAGGAATCTATGAGGGAGAACTTAAAAAAATAAACAAAATGTATTCATAAAATGTGTATTTATTCTTGCATGCTTAAACATCAGTCATCTTCACTATCCATTTCAGGCAATACACCTAGCAATACACTTATTCCACTGCTCAAAACAATTTTTGAACTCATCAATTTTGACGCCTTTTAGTGTTTCTGCTGTTTTTTCGTTCACTTCTTCTACATCAGCAAAACATTCTCTTTGAGGACTTTTTTCATCCAGGGAGCCAAACCAAATAAATGTCGCTCGGGCAAGATCTGGTGAACAAGGAGGTTGGGGCATGGGGGTCATGCTGCTTTTGGTAAAAAACGACTGAACACTCAGCACAGTGTGGGCAGGTATGCTTGTAGATCACCTATCAAAAAGTGGGCAGTGTTGAAAGAATCTCCAAAAAAAATTCACTGAGGCCAAATGCAACCTCTCCCAAACAACACTAGCTGGTACACTGAAGCCAATGGATTTCTAAAACACCTACCTAAGGGTGGACGGAGCCTGTACTGCAAAATGTAATTTCTGGGTTTTTTTTGAAGGGGGAGTCCCCCTTTTATATCAGGAGAATCCTAATAGTCTGTTTAACTCAAATCACTTTGATGAAATTCTCAAGTGTCTACTATGACCAGTTTCTGGTGACAGCCTTCATGGTAGATGAAAGGTTGGCTGAGCAACTAGGGAAAAGAAATGCCTATTAGACATTTTTTGAAATAAGTCACATTTAGTATCAACCTGTTAATTAAGGATATGATACTCCAGATTCCTATTCAAAGTCCATTAAATATTTTCTTATACAGGAAGAATAGAGTTTGCAGAGCAAATATTCTCATTTAATATGTGTTTATGGAAGTAAATCTTAAACCAATCAAATCTTAATTAATCATGTAATATGTCATAGATCACCCCCCCATTGATTCAACATAATAAAGAATGTAAAAGGAGACAAATGCTAGGAAGGCAATCTTAATTTTGTGATTTATTAATTTGGTTCCATGATCATATGTCTACATTTATGTCATCAAGATCTTTATTGAATTCCTCCAAAGTTCCTAGCTCCCCCCCTGGCCTCGAGCCTTTGATTACTCATTATTCTTTCTTCTGGAAAACTCTCTACATCTTCCTGTCTACTATCACTTTTCTTTGTTTTAATATTATTTTTCTCATTCATCAGAACTCAGCTATCATTTCACCTTCTTAAAGGAGTCATGCCTGGTTCTCTATACTAAATAAACTTTAAATACATCCCATAGTTTAACCTTCTAGTGGTTTCACACTTATAATCCAGATGCCGATATCCTATAAATTTGCTAAAGTTATCTAAAATATGAATAAATATGTCTACCCAAGTCTGAGGTTTTGTTGTTATTATATCTGCTCTAATGTGAAAATAGCCCTCGGAGCAGTAATTATTAACTAGTTGGTGGTCCAAGGTCCAGATGTTCCATGCAGACATTCTAAACACTGTGTGAAGCATCTCACATAGTGTTAGGAACAAAATGTAATTATTTGCCAGCTATGTCAATAACTGAGGACTTTAATTTAAAAAATTCCCATTTTCTCTCTTGAAATTCAGAATTGGCACATCTAGAGTCCACTTTGCTGAATGGCACTCATCAACTGGAAATATGCTTGCAAAATATATTTCTCACTCACCACAAAGAAATATCTGAGACTGGGTAACCACTACTACTGCTGGCTGTTTTTGACTTTCTACTCACATTTACTTCAACTCTATGCCCCTGTAGGTATTTGAATAAACACCTTCAGCCTTCAAATTTTGTACCTCAAAATTATGATCCACCACTTACACCTCCAGATGAGTGTTTCTCAAACTTAAACGTGCATTTGAATCCCAAGGAATCTTGTTAAAATGCAAATTGCGATTCAGTTGGTGGGAGTGCAGAGGGTTCTGGGAGTCTGGGGTTCTCACAAGCTCCCAGGTGATGTAGAAGCTGTTGATATCTGGATCCCATATTAAATGAGAAGGCAAAATGACATGTTCTTTTAAAAAGTCCGTGTAGAATTGTGGAACCACTTGTAGAACTGGCTTACTCTGGAACAAGGCAAAGTAATAAAGTTAGATCTATGGCACTGTGTCCTAATTCAGCAAAATCGATTTGAAGAATGCATTGAAGTGAGGTGTGCTGAGCTCTGTGAATGGAATCTTTGAGAGAAAAGACAGAGTGTCCTTAGGTACTAATGGCAAACATCCTATTCCACAGATATGCACCTAGTATTTGAAATACTATAAAGAAATATCTGAGACTGGGTTACTTACAGAGTAAAAGGTTTACTTTGGTTCATGGTTCTGCATGGTACTGACATCTGCTTCTGATGAGACCTCAGGAAGCTTACAATCCTGGTTGAAGGCGAAAGGGGAGAAGGTACATAGTGAGAGGGGGAACAAGAGAAGGAGGAGGTGATGACAGGCTCTTTTAAAAAAAATGGACTTTGCATGAACTAACAGCATGAGAACTCCCTCATTACCAAGAGAACAGCCACCAAGCTATTCATGACGGATCCACACCCATGACCCAATCACCTCCCACTAGGTCTTACCTCCAACACTGAGGATCATATTTCAACACGAGATTTGTAGAGGTCCACAATCCAGCCTATATCATATCCTTTATACGGGCAATGGATTGATGGCCTAAGAGCTCTGGATTTTTAAAAAAGCTCTAGAATTCATGGCACAGGTCATCAAATATGGTCAGTTGTGCCTTAAATGGTCTAATATCAACAAGGGTGCCTGAACGAAGCATATTTGTATACCTAACCCTTAACTGTACCCCACAATATCAAAATAAAAAATATTGATTATGAAAAAAAAGACCTAATTTGGCTCCATTGATAAAGAAAATAAAAGCAGATAAGAGTATTTTTTCTGTTAATCTGCCTAAATAATTTAGAAATTGGATTATTGCTTGAATTATTTTTTAATCTTGAGTTGGTAGTGTAGTTTAGCTCCTTTGTTTTGAGAAACCATCATAAAGGATTATGGCATTTGTGGTGGTTGCTCTTTGCATTCTGTTCTGTCATAAATTGGAATGAGTGTGAGGGTATGGGGACAACTATTGGTAGTTCGGTGTGAACTCTAGATAAAAAAGCCTCAGATGATGACCCAAGTGAAAATACAGTGATTCCCAGGATCACCCCCTTTCCCCAGTCTCTCTTATTTGTTTGTTGTCTAAAAGATTTACATAGGAAACAAATAAGAAATAACACATCTAGGCGATAGTTTGGTATTATGTGGTGGTAGATGCAAAAGGAGGACAGGAAATAAGGAAGAAAAAATGGATGCACATAGTTTGGTGACATTTTGAAAAAGGAGATTATAGGCAGAATTATCTGTCCTTATTAGTAGGCTGTTACAGCAGAGATGTTTAACTAAGAATTAAACATGTTTTGGAGAACATTTACAGCTTTCACCTTGTTCTTCAGAGGACTTCTGTAAAGTTAACATAGCTCTTCAGTGCTTTAAAACTCAAAATATTTTCCTACATTATGAGGCCATTATGAGACTTAAGAGACAATATAATATAATTCTAGTAATTTTGCACTTAAAATATACTGTCATGTATTTCAAATGTAAGATATATTTATTTTTTAGTCACTATTCCAGGTTATTTTTTATGGCTTTTATAAGTTTATGCAATAGCTAATTATTTAATGCCACCTAGGATATTATATGAATGTTTGAAAAACTGAGATTACTCTTAAAGCTGGATACCCTTAGTTTTAGAATATACCTGGTGTTGTTGCGGTCACAGGTGATTTCTTCATTTCTTATGCCTGACATTGGCATACCTGATCTCACACTTATGGCATAAAATTTAATAGTTAATTTCTGCTTAGCTATATGCAGTGAAGTTAAATGTTTCATTTCATATTGAGAATGTCTTCAGATAACAAGATAATTATAAAATCAGTTCACAGTTGCTCTAAAGATTATAGAAGGAACACCTGGGAATGATCTAGTTTTGAAATACAAAAAGATAAAAGAGCATTTTTTTAAAATTTAACATATGAATTCCAGACTGATAATTATGAAGTCTTACTGATAATGAGAAACAAATGAATATTTGGAACAAATGAAGATGCACACATATGTATTCCACATATAACCACATTGTTTAAATGATAAACAGTTAGAAAGTAAAATAACATCGGTAGAGCAGTATTAAATTTTCATTCAATGTGCCTTTCTCTAGAGAATTATGAACTGAAATTATAAGAATATTCAAAGGAAATTGAGCTCAATAATTGCTAGACTATCTAGAGGGCTATTCCCTGCTCCACCTTTATTGTTCCATTCCTGTTCAATATCCAACTGCCTTCTTTATCTCTTTCCTCAAGTTCTTTAATGACCTATACTTAGAGATTAGTTGAGAAACCAGTTTTGACAGAGACAAGAAGTATAATGCAATCTTAAGCTTTAACTGCACAGAATTTTCTGTGACTTACCCTGCTTGTTCCTCAAATGAGAATAGATGTTGGTACATGGTAAGGGATCAATAAATATTTGTTGAAAAAATAAATAGATGAATAAATGAATTCTTTCTAGCATCATTTTGTTCTTGAGTATCTTTGGTTGCCAATTAGATATATCCTCTGATGCCCTGGAAGTGAGTTCTAGCTAAAATAGTGCTCTGAAATCAAGTTTATTCTCTTGCATAATGTATCCTATGACCAGACATGTTAATGGGACCAACAACTCTCTCAACACAAGATGCCAGCTCCTGAATCAACCCTGTACATTTAGATTTCGTGCTTCCTCCCTTATCCTCACGATCAGAGTCATTCACAAAAGCTTGTTCTGTTTGTTTAGAGTACTTTTTTCAACCTGATGGCAAGGGTGTGTTTTTTTATTCAGGTGTCTAGTAGACTTTCAAAACAAGTCATCTGGCCTCATTAACAAGTCTAAGGTCTAGGAAGAGTGGGCATAGTATATTATGTCAGAAAGCATCCACAGATCCATGTTTGAAGACTAGACAGGTGAACATTATCTGTTTCTCTGTACTTAATTGAATGATTAATTACTTTTATTTTAAACAATCCATTGTTAGGGACAGCTGGGGAAACATGAAGACTTCTGTGAAAATTAAATGGAGGAGACCTTGAAAAAGAGTCAGAGGTAATTCAATGATTAGCCAAGTGTTAAGAAGTATCCAAGAAATTGGCTTTAACTTTGTTTTCAGGTGGAAATTAAATGGGCCAGCAGTAAAATATCTTGATGGATGCTACTAATATTTCCTTGCCTGGCTCTAAGTTTTGTAACAGTTCATCTGCGAAGTGTCTGCAAAGTGCTAAGTATGTGTGTGCACGTACATGTATAGGGGCAGGGTCTTCTGGTTATATGAATAAAATTGGCAAATAAATTATAAATAAAATGGATCAAAAATACAACACAAATTTTATTTATGGAAAAATATATTAAATCAAATTTATTAACCTCTGTGAAAATTGTATTAACTATGTTTATGTGCAGCGAATATGAGGCAGGAGACATATGAAAATCTTCAAAAGTGTGTGGTTCTTTGATATTTGTTTTGGCGGATACTACCTCGTTACTTTCTGGAATATTCAAACTCTTGAATGCTTCTTATTACATCTCTCTTCCAAAAGACAGGCCAAAGTTCCCATCATTGCCATTTATTCAATGATCATTTATTTTCCAGCTTGTCCACCCTCTCCATTTGAGTGTTATCATTGTTGAGTAAGCTGGCATAAAGCAGCAATCTGTCATTCTCCAAAGACAACTCAACTCTCTCAGGCCTTTGCACTCAAGAATGTAATTTGCAAAATGACATCTTGGGATCCTGAAATCTTTTATTCTTTCACATGATAAGTAATTTCTCTGAAGTGGTTATGTCATCATTGCATTTTGGCAGAGGGCCAAGGGTAGGCTATTTTAGCTAGCTGAGGTCACTTAGCAAGTCTGTCATAATTCCTGGCCATGGTGAGACGCATCTAGTAACCTAGTAAGTCTTTATTTGACAAAATAAAGACATCAAGCTCTGTTGACTAAGATTTATTTTAACAGTCTGGTTTTCTCTATAATTCTACAAGACAAAATTTATTTTTTCCATGTCCAAAGAAGCTACCATAGAATATCATGTAAGTATCAAATCAATAATTGACTCATTAAATTATTTATGCTCCAAGCCAAACTTGTAGACTTCCATAGTGTTGCATTTGCTATAAAAGGAAATGGTTAATGAATCAGCAATAAAATGTCTTGCCAGTCACAAATTAACTGAAAAATTTGGAGGATTATTTAGAAAGAAATAAAGAAAATAATTTCTATGAAACTAATTATGTGTCAGGTAGGATAATTGGTCCAACATTTCTGAGTATCTCCTCAACAGATATTATATACTGGGAGAGACAATGACATTTGCCAAGGCCTGTAAGCCCATTAGACCAGTCAGAATACAAGAGGTAGAGTGAGAGAAAGGGAAAATAAGACGAGACTGCTGATCTGGCTAGACATCTGAAATTCCACTTAGTTGTTGACGACATGAACAACCTAAATAAAAGATGGTTAAGAAAATGTCACTTGACTGGTAGTTAGGCAAATTTTAGTAAGTCTATGCCATTTATCATTTGAGAAAGCTGTTTCACTTTCAAAAATTTCAGTTTCCTTATGTCTAAAATAGTGATAATTTGTAGTGAGAATTAAATAAAATCATACACATAGAGTTCTGTGCCTACAACAGATCCCAGGCAAATGTCACAATCATTCCCAGGTCCTATTAAGGCTGAGGGATTGTTACTGTTATTTAATTCTGAGAAAACACTCACCACAAAGTCTGTCAAAAAATGTTTACAGCTTTTGCTCCTAGGAACCAAATACATAGAATTTGAAGCTGAATTTGCCATGGGATACATTTCATCCTTGTACCTAATATGATAATTTTTTAAATGTATTTTTGTGAATCTAGATTTTCTCATATTTTCTCACATTTTTATTAGGAGATCAATGATGATGAGAGGAGATATTAAAAACTAGGAGAAAAGGAAAAATAAATTCTGCTGATTATGTCTATATTTTAAAATTTTCATTATATTTTTTGCTATAGTTATTTATTTATTTATTTATTTTGAGTTGGAGTCTCACTCTGTTGCCCATTCTGGAATGCAGTGACATGCATGCTCACAGCCACCCCAGTGTTGACCAGCTGGGCTCTAGGGATCCTTCCACCTCAGCCTTTCAAGTAGCCGGAACTACAGGTGGGCGCTACCACACCTGACTAATTTTTAGATTTATATTAGAGATGAGATCTCGCCGAGTTTCCCAGGCTGGTCTTGAACCCAGGCAATCTTCTCACCTCGGCCTCCCAAAGTGCTGGGATTACAGGTTTGAGCCACAGCGCCCAACCAGTTTTGATTTTTTAAAATTTGTGTTTAATATTATTTATTTTGATTATTGATTTTTTTTTTTGAGTTGGATTCTCACTCCATCTCCCAGACTGGAGTGCAGTGGCCACTCCTGGCCACCGCAGCCTCGACCTGCTGGGCTCTGGCGATCCTTCCGCCTCAGCCTTCCAAGTAGCTGGAACTACAGGTGTGAGCTACCACGCCCGGCTAATTTTTTGATTTATTGTA
>CAUYQG010065418.1:0-31759 GCA_963574415.1 Tarsius wallacei | reverse complement strand
ATTAAGCCGGGCTTGGTGGCTCAGCCTATAATCCCGCGCCTTGGGAGGCTGAGGTGAGTGGATTGCCTGAGCCCGCGGGTTCGAGACCCACCTGGGCAGGCGAAACCTCATCTCTACAATAAATCAAAAAAAATTAGCCGGGCGTGGTAGCAAGCGCCTGTAATTCCGGCTACTTGCAAGGCTGAGGCGGAAGGATCGCCGGAGCCCAGCAGGTCGAGGCTGCGGCGGCCGGGAGCGTCCACTGCACTCCAGTCTGGGTGACAGAATGAGACTCCAACTCAAAAATAATAATAATAATAATAATAATAATAATTTTAAATTAAAAAATAAAAAGAAATCAATTACAATAGCAATAAACAATATAAAGTAACTAGTAGGGGAAATACAACAAAATAAATGTAAGACCTTGCCAGAGAAAACTATAAAATTATATTGAAAACTAAATAAAAAAATAACCACATCAACACTCTTCAAATTATGCCCTTAAAAATCAACACAATTCCAGTAAAAATTTTTATGGAACTTGACAAGCTTATGCTAAAGTTCACATTGAAGAATAAATAGCCAAGAATAGCCAAGACAATTTTGAAGGAAATGATGAAATAATTAAAATAGTGTAATACTAGCCCACGGGTAGACAAACAGATCGAACAGAAAGGGAACTCAGAGACATTCAAGTGCACATAGCGAAATGTGACCCGGCCAGGTTCAGTGACTCAGCCTGTAATTCCAGCACGTTGGGAGGCCGAGGCACGAGGATTCCTTGAGCTCACGGGTTCGAGACCCGCCGGGCAACTTAGTGAGACCTAGTCTCTACAGTAAATCAAAAAACTAGCCAGGCGTGGTTGCGCGTGCCTGTAGTTCCAACTACTTGGAAGGCTGAGGCGGAAGGATCGCTGGAGTCCAGCAGGTTGAGGCTGCGGTGGCCAGGAGCATGCCACTGCCCTCCAGTCTGGGTGACGGAGTGAGACTCCAACTCAAAAAAAAAAAAGAAATGTGACCCTGGACAGTGGTAGCATTACAAATCAATGGGGAAATACATTATTCAATAAAAGGAACTGGAATAATTGGCTATGTACAAGGCAAATTAAATCCCTACCATGTAACAAAATAAAATTGATGGAAATGTTAAAAAAAAAAAAAAAAAAAAAGAACACTGCATGTGAAAAGCAAAACTGTAGAACTTACCAAAGAAATTATAACATTGTGGTTCCTTTGACTTTCTTCTTGATACAATTTCTAGTTTCTAAACAATCCTACTTGTTCTCCTCAAGGGCACCCTGTACTCAAATCTGAATTCTCCTTGTTATTTGGAGGCTATAGAGTCGAGTGAGAGTATCACTTTGCAAGTCCTGTTATTAGACTTCTGGTAACATAGCCTACCTAAAACCACACTAGCTTTATTTGTTAACTACAAAATAGGAATGACAAACACTGCACTTGCCATCTACTTAACGGCTCATTTTCACACCTGCTATACACTTAAGCCAAGCCTCTCACATTCTAGGCTCATTTGTATAGGGTTGTTTTTTTTTGTTTTTGTTTTTGTTTTTGGTCTCCTCCATGTTCAAGGCCTTGTTCTTATAATCTCTTAAATGTTATCATTAAATTAGGCCTGCTGTCCTTATCTATAGCCTTTTCCATGTCTCTTCATGTCATCAAATGTATTCATTATCCCCTTCCTGCATTATGTCATTCACAAAATCAATAAGCATGCCTTCTGTTGAAGGCTTCATCTAAAGAACTGATATAAAAAAAAAGTGGATCACCTGGCATGGCGGCTCACACCTGTAATCCTAGCCCTCTGGGAGGCCGAAGCAAGAAGACTGCTTGGGCCCAGGAGTATGAGACCAGCCTAGGCAACCTAGCAAGATCTAGTCTCTACAAAAATTTTTAAAATTAGCTGGGCATGGTGGTGCACACCTATAGTCCCAGGTACTTGGGAGGCTGAGGTGGAAGGATCACCTGAACCCAGAACGTTGAGGTTGCTGTGAGCCATGATCCTTCCAATGCACTCAGCCTGGGTGACAGGGTGAGACTCTGACTCAAAAAAAAAAAAAAAAAAGTTGATCAAGAAATTTTATAGAGAACCCTAGAGACATAACAAAAAAGTTCTTCCATTGATTCATTAATACTAATCCACTTAATTATATTAGCCGTTAGACCATATTTTTCCATATGGCTTTCAAAAACATTATGAGATGTGATCAAATGTGCTGTTCAATTTGCTGCATTTCCATGACCTATCTACAAAACCTTTCAAAAAGTGAGATGAGTCTGACATAACTTGGTTTTAGTGAACATATGGTAGCATCAAATAACTTGCACTTCTTCTCTTAGATGCTCACAAACCACTCAATGATTTTTTTAGTAAATTCATGAAAAAATTAGCTCAAATTACAGGAGAGACCAAATTATAAGGAAGTCATATATTTATTACATAATTGCTATAGTCTCATCAGAGACAAATAATTATTAAAAATATATATCTCCATAATATGCAGACCAGAAAATTTATTTTAAATCTATCATTCATAGAAAAAACCCCTGGTAATTCTAAGAAATGAAGACTCTGAAAGTGGGGAAGAATTTGGTGAGGGTGAAAAATGTAAAAGGATAACCGAGTTCATAAAAATTATTTTGATAGTTTAAATTAAGAGATGGTAGACAGAGGCAACTGGGCATACAACTGGGCAAGTTCTGTATTTCTTCACAAAAGGAGAGTAAACATTTGTTTCAAATCTACGTAGTTATAAAACTCAGTTCCAAGAAAACATAGGATACTCCACCTGACCACAAAGGATGTATCAGATACAGTATACCCCAAACACTGAAAATGGAGAGTAGAAAATATTCTGCCACTTTCAAGTGGCCGGGTTTGAAACCCTTCTTCATTTCATCTTCCTGTTGAATTCACACAGAGCAACTAAGAGATTTACTTCTGTCTAGTTTTCTTCAGTGTTCCTCAAAACACAAATTGTTCCCTGTGGGACTAAGAAACCAGCTATCTATAAAGATACTGTGTATACAAGAAGATGGGCATACAGTCAAAAATTTTCACTGATTACAAAAAACCACAAGGTAGAATAAAATTTGCTACTTAAAGCATTTTTCTAAGAGTTCCAGTAATATGCAAAATTCTAAGAGAACTTAATTGCAAAAAACAATTCTGGAAACAAAGAAACATTATATTTCCCAAAAAACTACTATAGAGGATCAGAATGCACTACTTGATAATATATAATATAATCTTTGCCTCAAGTTGTACTTCTTGATTTTAACTGATAAATGAAAATATGGAATACCTACAAGCTAAAAACAGATACTATGTGTCACTGAGAAAGTCCCTGAGAGCCTTTTTTTCAGTGCCCAATACATTAGGCATTCAGTAATTTTTTAAACTTTGTCTGCTCCTCTGTAGCTACTTCTTTTCCACCAAGAACTAAGCAAACAAAACTTAATCATATAGATGTTATGATTACCATTCATTATCATTTTCTAAAAGACAAGTACATCTAAGAGCTGAAGGATGATTTAGAAGCCACCTAATGCAACCACCTAAACTTTACAGAGGAAAAAACAGGCCCAAAGAGTTCAAGAGCACAAAATCTCATGATTAGTTAATGGCAAAGCTGGAACTAGAATCCAGGTCATGAGTCTTCACACAAATAATTTCTATTGTTATTTTTTATCCTGCTGAAGAATCACTGGCCATATTAAGACAACTGTACTGACTTTTCACAAAAGCCTTACAATTCTAGGAAGGTGGAGAATACACTGACTTCTATAATCATAGTATTTTGGAACTGGAAGAATCTTCAGATACTGTCTGTCCATATCTCTGTCTCTTACACAAAAGCAAACAGAGGTTAAGGAGTTTGCACAAGTTCCTGATGTGAAGCGCAAAAGTCAGAATTAAGAACTGGCCTGTGTTCTTCACACTTTATTATGAGCTTCTTCTCTTTTTTCTAATATAGCTTCTGCTTAAAAACAAGAGCTTTGTAAGCTGAGGAGATCTATAGAGTAGGCAGAGTAGGCATTATTTTTATAAATATCTATTCATCTTTTCAGTTAAAGACCCTTCTGGAAAAGGAACCTGTAAATAAGTAAGGTTAACTCAGCCTGATTCTATTCGCCTGTGGTCTGACTGTTTCCTGTCTATCTCTCTCTCTTATCCACTGAGTAACAGCTAGGTGTGAATAGTGTGTAGAGCTGAGGACAAAACAAAACAGTGAGCAGAAGAGGGAATGTGCCCAGAAGCCTCCACCCAATTCACTCACAGAACTCCATGTAACAAGGCTTTAAGCTATGGCATGTCTTGGGTCCAGAAGACTTTGTAGTTCAGGGACCCCAAAGGATTCTAGACTATAACAACTTCTCTTTGCATGGGCATCCTGAGCTAAATGGTTTCTGTGAACTATCCTGAAAACCTCACCACCATTTAGAATGTTATATCCGTTTCAAACACATCTTCCCATAATCAACAGGCATTTGAACACTTGGATAATTCATAAATATGCCATTGTTATACTTAAGACTTTCCATTCATTTTCCCCAAACAAAATCCTTCTAGAAGGAGGAAACTGTGAGTCAAGACCATACACCATCCAAGTCTTCTAAAATGTGAGAAGACTGAGGAAGACTGTGTATGTCCCCTTTCTATGGCAGACTATAAAGAATCCTGGTCCTAGGGACAGTTTGTATGCAGGAGAGGAAAGGGTCTTGTTGAAACCTGGCTAGATCCTCACTATCAGAGTTACTACTGAAGTGTCCTAATAAACTGTTATGGCAGCAGAATGCTCTTATTCTTTTCAATTTACTAAGATTTAAAGTGAAAATTTCTGGAGTAGAATCCCAGGGCGATATACAAACTACAGCAGTCTATTTTCTCTGTTTTCGCTCTAGTAGATAGCAAAGCTGCACAGAATTGAATGCACCAAAATGGGAATGGAAAATATTTGTTATGACACTATAAACTTAGTATGACCATTAATACTTAACCCCCTAATATCTAGCATCCCTTTAAAAATCACTGTTTCAAGTAATATATTACTTTTCACTATTATATTTGCTTCAACAGGTATTTTGTAAACACAGTGTTCATATACCAGTAAAAATGTCAGGGATTAATTGTTGGTGCCAGTAAGGAAGTTTAGGGGAAAAGGAGTTTTGGTTCTTAAAGTCTGACAGGAAAAAGTAAATGGGAACCTAGATGAAACACACTTCTCAAAACACAATTTGGAAGCAAAATCCATTTCAGTATAAAACTCATTTTGCATAAGACTCCAACTCTAAGAAACCCAACCTTTGAAGTTGCTATTCAGAGTTTGGAATCTGTTAGCATATTACTTGCAGTTACAATTCTTATTGCACGCTAGCAGTCCAATTATGTTTAATAAGCAGCAAGGACACATGGTTACCAAGGATAATTCTGCCAAACTGAATGAGAAAGTTCAAGATTTAACACATGTAATTTAATAAGCATTATTTGGCCACTGATAAAATATAATTGGGTCCCATATCTTTCATTTTAATCATTTTTATTAGAAGAAAAAAAAACACAATAACATTCTAACAGAGTTTACCATATGGAAACAGCTATTTAAAACTGAATGTTCGGGCAACCCCTTCGGGTCCCCTCCCACTGTGAGAGCTTTTCTGTCCTCTCAATAAATCCTGCTTTCTAAAAATAAATAAACAAAACTGTTCTATTACCATGCAGAAAATTAATACATTATGGTTTTATATGGTAAGAATGGAACTGAACTTTCACTTTAAAGTAAACTTAAGTTTAAGGTATTTTGTCCTTTAACACCACTTAGAAAACAGGTGTTAAGAACAGACCGGTACAGGAAAGGATTCTGTGAGATGGCAGAGTAGGAAGTACCAGGAATCTGTCTCCCCACCTGGACAATAACTGCACTGGCAGAATCTGTCTAGCTATTTTGGAACTCTCAGGTCTATTGAAGGCTTGCAACTTCCAGGGGAAGGCTTGAATGGTAAAGCGCAGTTACTTTTTATGACTTTCAGCTCTTAGCACAGTAGCAGCTACCCACCCCACTACCCACAGCCCTGTGGCAGGCAGCTATGCATCTGCTCCTGGAGCAGTTTGCACACAGCCTGCAGGAGCCAGGGTGAACAAAAAAGACCTTGTCTTCCAAATATCAGGAACCTGTGCATTGATAGCTGATTGCTACTCCAGATCACAGAGGTACAAAGAGGCAAGTAGACATTGTTGTTACACCTCCCCCACATTGTTGCAAGCCCCTCCTCCTCTAGCTGAAGTGACTGCCAAGGGTCTTAAAAGGGCCAGCACCCTTTTTTATTCCTTCCTTTCATTTTCTTCTTTTTCCCCGTTTGGAAACCAGATAATAAGGAACAGGACATTAAAAAACAATTGCACATACAGGAAAAATTACAGAGTGACCACACATGTCAATGGAAAGGCACAGGCCCAGAAGAGACCTGAGAAGACTAATTCTTGGCAGAAAGACAGCCTACAAATTTCAAAACAACTGACCAAAAATTTGCAAGCTCTAATTTCCAAGTAACTTAATTTCCTAAGTTACTTACTACATTATTAGATTCAAATGTTCAGTTTTCAACAACAAAAAAAATCATGTTGCAGAAAAAGAAACAGTAAAGTATGGCACAAAGGAAAAGATAAATCAACAGAAATTGCCCCTGAAAAAGACCTGATGACATATCTACTGAGCAAAGAGTTTAAAACAACTGTCTTAAAGATGCTCAAATAACAAAAGGAAGATGTGGAGTAAGTCAAGAAAATCATGTATGACCACAATAGAAATATCAGTAAGAGATGGGAAACCTAAAAAGAAGTCAAAAAGGAAATTCTGGAACTGAAAAGTACAATAACTGAACTTTAACATTCACTAGAGAGATTCAAAGGCAGATCTGAACAGGCAGAAGAAAGAATCAGTGAACCTGAAGATAAGAAAATTAAAATCAAGTCTAAGGAACAGAAAGCAAAAAAGGTTGAAGAAGTGAACAAGGACATGTGGGATATCATCAAGCAAATCAACTTACTCATTGTGGGAGTCCTATAAGAAGGAGAGAGAGAGAAAAAGGCAGAGAGAATATTTGAAAGAATAATGACTGAATTTTCTTTTTAATTTGATGAAAAACATGAATATAAACACCCAAGAAGCTCAATGATCTCCAAGAAAGATGAAGTCAGAGAAACTACCAAGACACATCATAATCAAACTTTCAAAAGTTAATGACAGAAAATCTTAAAAGCAGCAAGAGAAGCAACTAATCGTGAAAGGATAAACTAAGGGGGGGTGGACCAGTGGGGCATCTCAGGAATAATGCAAGATTGCAACTAAGTAACAAGTAGAAGTGAAGTTTATTATTTACCTTACAGATTGGAAAGGGGTCCAACACTCAGAGGCAAGTGTAGCATAGAAGGGTCAAGAACTGGGTATATTTAAGAGCCTTTGAAGTAAGAGGGGGTTTCAGCCCAGAGAGGTCTGGGTCAAAAGGAATGTCCAGGGATGCAGGTCTTTGATGCTGATTGCAGCCACATGAGTCATAGATCATGACATGGCCAGATATTAGCATCTCATGACCTCAGGTGGTAGACTAGATGGGAGGAGGCAAGGGGAGGGGGTTTTTCCTGTAAGAGATTTGTCTAACCCACAAGCTCCTTTCTAACCCACAAACTCCATTCTAATCCACAAGCTCCTTAGCAAAAAGGTTGTCTTATTATCATTTCTATGGCTTCAGTCAGCTAAGGGGTGATCTTTGACCTTCCACCTTCCAGGAGAAACTTGAAAGTTTCTTAGAGATTATGCTAAAACATGAATTGAAAGGTTGGGCTGTCCTTGTCTTGTATCTGATGGAGATTTGCCAAGGGGGTGGGGTAGGCTGCCAGCTTGGCCTTCAGTAAAATGTCTAAACGCTTCTTAAAACCTGCAAAACCTAACTATTGGAAATGTATCTATCTATGTCTAACCTGTGGTAGATTCAAAGCTTGTCAGTCTAAGCAAAAATGGTTATGCTGAGGCAAAATGTGAACTAAATTTATTCTAAGTTTCTTGGGGTCCCTCCTTTCAAGTCACAAACAAGGATCCTCAATAAGATTATTAGGAGGCTTCTCATTAGAAATTCTGCAGGCCAGAAGGCTGTAAGCTGATATATTCAAAGTGCTAAAAGAAAAAAATAACTGTCAACCAAGAATCCTATATCTGGCAAACTACATTCAAAAGTGAGAAAGATATTAAGAAATTCCCAGGTAAATAAAAAGTAAGGATGTTTGCTACTATAAGGACCTGCCCTACAAGAAATGTTCAGGGAAATCCTGAAAGTAAAAATGAAAGGACAGTAGACAATAATTCAAAAAAAAACAGAGAGAGTAAGTAACTCAAAATACTATGAAAAATAAAGATCTAAATAAAGGTGCAGGTACACCTCATTTTATTGTGCTTTGCTTGATTGTGCTTCACAGATATTGTACTTTTCATAAATTGAAAGTTTGTGGCAATCATGTATCGAGCAAATCTATCAGCACCATTTTCCCACCAGCATATGCTCATTTTGTGTCTCTATGTAAGCATTTTTTAGCAATACGATTTTAAATTATGGTATACCTTTTTTAGACATAATGCTATTGCACACTTACATTACAGTATAGTGTAAGCATAACTTTTTTATGAACTGGGAAACCAAAAAAATTTGTGTAGTCTGCTTTACTGCAATATTTGCTTTATTGCAGTGGTCTGGAACCAAATTCACAATATCGCCAAGGTATATCTGTAAATACATGGGCAATTATAAAAGCTAGTATTGGGCAATCCCTTTGGGTCCCCTCCCACTGTGGGAGCTTTTTTGTCCTCTTAATAAATCCTGCTTTCTCAAAAAAAAAAAAAAAAGTTATTATTATTGTAACTCTACTTTTTGTCTTCTATATGACTTAAGAGACTTACACATTTTTTAAAAAATAATTATGCGAGTTCGTGACCCACCCAGGCAACTTGGTGAGACCTCGTCTCTACAATAAATCAAACATTAGCCAGGCGTGGTAGCGTGTGCCTGTAGTTCTGGCTACTTGGAAGGCTGATGCAGAGGGATCGTGGAGTCCAACAGGTTGAGGTGGTGGCCAGAAGCGTGCTACTGCACTCCAGTCTGAGCAACAGAGTGACACTCCAACTCAAAAAATAATAATAATAATAATGTTAGCTTTTAGACTAATAATAATTGGTTTGTAGCTCCTCATTTTGTTTTCTACATGGTTTAAGAGACTAATGCATTTAAAAGAGTTATTAGTTTTCATGCATACAGTGTTTAAGGATACAATTTTACAATATCAACAACCTAAAGGAATGGGGGCAAAGCTGAAAAGAAGCAGAACTTTTGTAAGTTATTAAAGTTAAACTGGCAAAACTTCAAATTAGAGTGATATCACCCTAGAATATTACATGTGCTCCTTATGGTAACCACAAAGAAATTAGCTATAAAATACTTACAAAAAGAAGTGAGAAAGGAATGTAAATAATTCACCTCAAAAAAAACCAGTGTAATACATCAGACTAACAGAATGGTACAAGAAAAAAAAACACATGATCATCTCAATTGATGTAGAAAAAACATTTAACAGCAATCAAAACCCTTTCATGATAAAACCACTCAACAAACTAGGACTAGAAGGAAATTACCTCAACATAATGAAAGCCATATATGAAAAGCCCACAGCAAACATCAAACACAATCATGAAAAAATTAAACCTTTTTCTCTAAGATTAGGAACAAGGCAAGGAGGCTGCTTTCACCATTGCTATTCAACATAGTACTAAAAGTTCCTGCCATAGTAATTAGGCAAGAAAAATAAATAAAAGACATATAACTTGGAAAGGAAAAAGTAAAATTATTTCTGTTTGCAGATGACATATGTAGAAAATCCCAAAGAGTTCACACACAAAAAAAACTGTTAGAACTAATAAATGAATTCAGCAAAGTGGCAGAATACAACATCAACACACACAGTTGGGTTTCTACATACTAACAAATAACATACATATACTAACAAATAACAATATGCAAATGAATTACAAAAACAATTAAATATGTAATTGCACCAAAAAGAATAAAATGCTAAGGAATTAATTTAATCAAGGAGGTAAAAGGCTTATGCAATGAAAATTACAAAAGAGAGCTAAAATAAATTAAAGAAGACAAATAAATGGAAACATAGCCCATGTTCATAGATTAGAATACTTATTATTAAAATACCAATATTACCCAAAGCAATCTATAGATTTAATGCAATCCCTAATCAAAATTCCAATGACTTTTAAGAAATAGAAACACACATCTTAAAAGCATCATGGAATCTCAAGAAACCTCATACAGCCAAAACAATCTTGAATAAGAAGAACAAAGTTAGAGGACTTATACATCCTTATTTCAAAACTCACTGCAAGACTATAGTAATCAAATAGGTGATACTGGTATAAAGACAAACACATAGACCAATGGAATAGAGAGCCCCCAAATAAATCTTTATATGGTTAAACAATTTTTTACAAGAGTCAAGACCATTCAACAGAGATAGAACAGTCTCTTTAACAGTGCTAGGAGGCCCTGGTACAATGGCTCACATCTGTAATTCCAGCACTTTAGGAGTCTGAGGCAGGCAGATTACTTGGGCCCAAGAGTTCAAGACCAGTCTGAGCAGCATAGCAAAACCTTGTTCTATTAAAAAAAAAAATCAAAAAATTAGCTGGGCGTGGTAGCACGCACTTGTAGCCCCAGTCACTCAGGAGGATGATGAGGTGGAAGGATCACCTGAGCCCAGGAGGTTGAGGCTGCCGTGAGTCTTGGTCTTGTGATCATGCCACTGCATTCTTGCCTGGGTGACAGAGTGAGACCCCAATTTAAAAAAAAAATAGTGGTAGGAAAACTAGATATACACACACAAAAGAATGAAGTTAAATCCTTACCAAACACCACATATAAAATATTAACTCAAAATGAATCAAAAACCCAAATATAAGACCTAAAACTACAAACTTCTTAGAACAAAACATAAGCAAAAGCTTCACAACCTTGGATTTGGCAATGCTTTTTAGATTTGAAACCAAAGGCACAAGCAACAAAAAACAAAAAATTTGGATTTCATGAAAATTTTTCAAACTTGTGCATCAAAAGACACTATCAACAGAGTAAAAAAGCAACGCACAAAATGGGAGAAAATACTTGCAAATCATATATCTGATAAGGAATATCCAGAATATATAGAGAACTCCTAAAACTTAACAAAAAACCCAAACAAGTCAATTAAAAAATGGGCAAAGGACTTGAATAGACATTTTTCCAAAGAGATACAAATTGCCAAAAAGCACATGAAAAGATGTTCACCTTTACTAATCATTAGTGAAATAAAAAACAAAACTACAAGGAGATACTGCCTTACACCCTCAAGATTGCTACCATGAAGAAAAGAGAAAAAGGGAACCATTATGAACTGTTAGTGAGAATATAAAATGAGCTGGGCACAGTGGCGCATGCCTGTAATCCCAGCACTTTGGGAGACTGAGGTGAGAGGATCGCTTGAGCCCAAGAGTTCAAGTCTGCGGTGAGCCATGATTGGACCACTGCACTCCAGTCTGAGTGACAGAGTGAGACTCCAACTCAAAAAAAAAAGAGAGAGCAAGAGAATATAAAATGGTACAGCCACTGTAGAAAGCACTATTGCCATTCCTTGAAAAAACTGAAAATTACCATATGATACAGAAATTCTGGATATATACTCAAAACCATTGAACACAGAGTCTCACAGAGATATTTATACACCCATGTTCATAGCAGCATTATAGACAATAGTTAACATGTGGAAGCAACCTAAATGTCCATCAACAGATGAACAGATAAGCAAAATGTGGCATATACATACAAAGGAAGATTATTCAGCCTTAAAAACAAGAGAAATTCTGACATATGATACAACATAAATGAACCTGGAAAAAATTATGCTAAGTGAATAAGCCATTCACAAAAGACAAATACTTTATGATTCCACTTGTATGAGGTATCTAGAGTTGTCAAAACCATGGACAGACAGTAGAATGATGTTGTCAGGGGCTAGGGGAAATGGGGAGTTATTATGTAATGGGTAAAGAGATTCAGTTTTACAAGACAAAAAGTGTTATGGAGATGGATGGTAGTGATGGTTGCATAACATCATAAATGCATTTAATTCCACTGGACTATACACTTCAAAATGGTTAACACTAAATTTTATGGTATGTGAAATTTTTAAAATACAATTAAAACTGGGAAAAATGTAAAAAACGAGAGAGAGACTAAACCAATATAGTATACAAGTTTTTAGTTTTCTCTGTTCACCATGTTAACTTCTTTATCTGTTTATGTGTTTGGTTATTTAGGGAACAGAAGTTTTTACTTTGGAATTAATTTGGTTTTTAATCCTTCTCAATGGTATAAAACAGTTATTTATGATTTATAATCAGTGCACATTTATAAGACTTTAGAGTGAAAACTGCTTGGTATATACTGCCAATTAAGCTTTAGTGAACTGTTTTCATTGCAAAGCAGGAAATACTTCATTGGTAAAGCCTTTACTGAAACCACTATACAATGTCTTTTATTATCTGAACAGTCGCAAAGTACCTCATATTGTATGTTTCCATTCATAAAATATTCAGAATAGGCAAATTTATAGGCACAAAAAGTAGATTAGTGGTTGGAAGGGGCTCAGAAGGAGGTAGTAGGTGGTGATGGCTAAAGGGTGCAGGGTTTCATTTTGGTGCAATAAAAATACTTCAAAAACTGTCTGTGGTGATAGATGCACAACTCTGTGAATATATTAAAAGTCATTGAATTGCATACCTTAAATGGATGAATTATATGATGTGAATTATGTCTCAAGAAAGCTATTTTCAAAAGAAAAAGAAAAATAGTACTTGAACAGGTATTTAACTTTTTAAAAAATAAGAAAACACAAATAAAAATTATGAAAAGAGGCTCAATTGCATTAGGCATCAGAGAATGTAAATTAGCACCAAAATGAGATACCATCATACGTCTATCAGAAGGCTAAAATGTAAAAGACAGATAATAAAGTGTTGGTAAGGATGCAGTACAACATACATACTCTATTGATAAGAATGACACAGTGCCGGGTGGCTCACGCCTGTAATTCAAGTACTTTGGGAGACAAAGGCGGTGGGGGGGGGGGGCGGTTCAAGATCAACCTGGGCAACTAGGCAAGACCTTTACAATAAATCAAAAAAATTAGCCAGGTGTGGTGGCACGTGCCTGTAGTTCCAGCTACTTGGAAGGCTGAGGCGGAAGGATCGCCTGAGCCCAGCACGTTGAGGCTGCGGTGGCCCTTAAGTGTGCCACTGCACTCCAGCCTAGGTGACACAGTGAGACTCCAACTCAAAAAAAAAAAAAAAGATACAGCAATTCCATTCCTAGACACATATACACCACCATATATGCACATCAAAAAACATGTATAAGAATGCTCATAGCATTATGTGTAATAGCTTTAAGCTGAAAACATCCCAAAAGTCCATAAAAAACAAAATGGATTTTAGAATTATGGTATATTTACACAATGTAATACCACACAATAATTAAAATGAACTATTGCTATGCACAATAACATAGATAAATTGGACTAATAGTATGTTAAGCAAAGAAACACACACAAAAGAACACATACAAAAATAATCCAAAGTAGGCCAAAGTAATTTATGTTAATAATTATGATAATGATTATCTTTGAGTAAAAGAAAAAAGGTAGCTGGGCGTGATGGCTCACACCTATAATCCCAGCACTTTGGGAGGCCAGGGGTTTGGAGACCAGCCTGGGCAACTTGGTGAGACCTCATCTCTACGATAAATCAAAAAATTAACCGGGTATGGTGGCGCATGCCTGTAGTTCCAACTACTTAGAAGGCTGAGGCGGAAGGATTAACTGAGCCCAGCAGGAGTGTGCCACTGCATTCCAGCCTGAGTGACAGAGTGAGATTCCGACTCAAAAAAAGAAAAAGAAAAAAGGCAGCGATTGCGGGAAGAGGGGAGAGTCGTGAGGGCAGCATATGGGGTCCTGATAGGGTTGGTTGAATGTTTATTTTGTGATAATGCACTTAGTCAGATTCATATTATTTGTACTTTTCTTTATACATACATGTGCTACATATTTTAGTTTCAAAGTTAATTTTTTAAATGTGAGGAAAAAAGAAATGGTACACAATATCTGGCAATGCTAGGAAAGCTTGATTTGTGACTTACCCACAGTATTTACCAACTAACAGTTATACTGACCATGTATTACCAGTTCAATAAATGCTTGTTTATGTTATGAATCTTGTCATTTTATTTCAGCATATATTTGTGATATTTTATTCATTACATATTAAATATTTATATCACTCTTGTTCCCCAGAGCTCTATAATTAGTTCATAATCTATACATGACCCAAGCAAGTAAAAAGCCAAAACTCCTCAATACATAAGTAATAATCACAGCATTTTGCTTCTAAAAAATTGGAAGGTGAACTAACTTTAAACAATCTATAATTTTCAGAGTTGCCTACTTCAAAAGCAGATTATTGCAAATAATGTAGTTCATGTCTTCCCTCTGTTAGAAAAAAAAATTCTTTCTGAAATAGGTTTATGCTGCAAAAAAAATAATGAATAGATCTGATGCTACACCTGCTATGAAGATTGGCATGAGAAACATGGTTCCTAATAGTAAACAGTGGATATGCATAAAATATAAAAACATTGTTTTCATTTTCAATGTTTTTGTTATATTTTGCAACAAAAATATCTATAATTAAAGTATCTTGCAAATGTTTATTCTTTTTGTTCTCAATAAAATTTTTTACTTGTGGATTAAGACTAAAAAAATAGAAGAATCAAATTCTGGCTGTTTATTACAATAACTAACTCCTCTGTAAAATAGTTTTGCTGTATTTTAATCTAATCGAAGCACTACTTATATATCTCAATAATTTATTTAATAAATTTGTACATTTAAAAATGTTTCATGGTCAATACGTTTTAGAACCCCTGATCTGAAATTATCCTGTCAATTTCAAAATATCCCTAAACTTACATCCATGACCACCACCTTCTGTAGTCTCAAAAGATTGAATTATTTCATTCACAAGTTTGATCCCTCCCCAAATATGTATTTTTCAGTGACCACTGGCTAGGTGCAAAAAGGAGTATAATAAAATGTGCAGGCCTGGCATGGTGGGCCACGCCTATAATCCCAATACTTTGGGATGCCAAGGCTAGGGGATTGCCTGAGTCCAGGGGGTTCGAGACTGCCTGGGCAATGTGGCGAGACCTTGTCTCTACAATAAACCACAAAAAATAGCTGGGTGTGGTGATGTACACCTGTAGTTCCAGCTACTTGGAAGGCTGAGCCTGAAGGATCGCCTGAGCTCAGTAGGTCGAGACTGCAATAGCCGTAATCATGCCACTGCACTCCAGCCTGGTGGACCTCGACTCAAAAATAAAAAATAAAATATGCAGAGGAAGTCGGGCTTGGTGGCTCAGCCTGTAATCCCGTGCCTTTGGGAGGCTGAGGTGAGTGAATTGCCTGAGCCCGCAGGTTCGAGACCCGTCTGGGCAACTTGGCAAGACCTCATCTCTACAATAAATCAAAAAATTAGCCGGGCGTGGTAGCGCATGCCTGTAGTTCCAGCTACTTGGAAGGCTGAGGCGGAAGGATCACCAGAACCCAGCAGGTCGAGGCTGCAGTGGCCGGGAGCAGCCACTGCACTCCAGTCTAGGCGACGGAGTGAGACTCCAACTCAAAAAATAAAAAAATTTTAAAAAATGCAGAGGAAGTGGGGGAAGAAAGACCTGACAGTTGTGAAAAACAGCATAGTATCTCAAAGGTAGAACCTCTGAGGCAAGGATCAAAGCTTAAATGTATTGTAAAAGACTAATGTTTAGCCTTATGGACAGAAGTCAGTCAATTATCTGCTTAATTGTGAAAAATAAAAAGTAATATATATAACTAATTTTTTTCACCATAAATAAAGTCACCAAAGATTATGCTTTAGGATCAGGCACAGTACTATAATCCCAGCACTTAAGGAGGCTGAGACAGGAGGACTGCTTGAGTCCAGCCTAGGCAACACTGCAAGATCTCATCTCTACAAAAATATTTTTAAAAATTAGCCAAGCATGGTGATGCACACCTGTAGTCCCAACTACTCGGGAGGCTGAGACAGGAGGATTGCTTGAGCCCAGGAGTTTGTGGCTGCCGTAAGCTGTGATTGTGCCACTACACTCCAGCCTGGGCAACAAAGTAAGATCTCAACTCAAAAAACAAAAAACAAAACACATTGTGCTTTAAAAAAATAAGGCAAAGTTCAGGATTGTGTAGTAGCTTTCAGAGCTCTAATTTTCCCTCAGGGTTTGACACAGTGGCTCACACCTGTAATCCTAGCACTTTGGGAGGTCAAGATGGGAGGATTGCTTGAGACCAGGAGTTCAAGACGAGCCTGGACAATACAGCAAGACCTCATCACTACAAAAAATAATAATAAATTAGCCAGACATGGTGGCACACACCTGTAGTCCTAGCTACATGGGAAGCTCACTTGAAGGTCAGGAGTTTAGGGCTACAGTAAGCTATGATCATGCCACTGCACTCCATTTAAAGAAAAATTCTCTTAAAACATTTGAGCGCAATACTTGAGATTCACACATTTGACTTTTATATGTACTTCTAGGAACACACAATCTATGAAAGTTGAGAAATACCTGTAAGATCTAGGTAAGCTGCTGCTGCTTATAAATCTAAATCTCATCTCTACCCTACCATCTACCCTACCACCTGGAAATATGAAATTGGAATTTGATATACATCTTGACTTATACCCACTATATATTTGAAACCATTTTAAGCAGGGGGAATACACCTTTTAAACTGTTCCTTCTACTAAGTCACAGTTCCTTCAGGAAGCTGAATGAGGATCACTTGAGCTCAGGAGTTCATAACCAGCCTGAACATAAAGAGACCTCATGTCAAAAATAAATAAATAAATTACCCCTTCTAGATACATAAGAAACTAGTTAACTGTAGCTATGGCCGGGTGTGGTGGCTCAAGCCCATAATTCCAGCACTTTGGGAGGCTAAGGTAAACAGGAGTAGGAGACCAGCCTGGGCAACATAGCGAAACCTCATCTTTGTCTCTACAAAAAAAAATCAAAAAATTAGCTGGGCATGGTGGCATGTGCCTGTAGTCCAGCAACTCTGGATGCCGAAATGGAAGGATCACCTGATCCCAGGCAATCAAGGTTGCAGTGAGTCATGATCAAGCCACCCCAGTCTGGGCCCATCTCCTAAAGTATAGGTAGACCTCAACTCAAAAAAAATAATAGTTGCCAAGCTGGGAAACTGGTGGTCAGGGAGGGGACAGAGATCAATTTTTCATTCTATATCCTTTTGCTATGTTATTAAAAATAATAAGTCAACTTCTCAAATAAAAAGTCATTATGAAAACTTCAACATCATATTAAACACATACAATAATTTTTACATGTGTTATTTTTATGAGAGCTGAATTCCAGACCCCTTCAGATATGTTTAACTCCAAGGTTTCTGGATAAAGCCTCCTTCATTCTTCATACGTTCCCATTCTCAACCCTTTTAAAGAGCATAGTTCGCGTCAACACTTACCTTCAAAAGTTTTCTCCACTGACCAAATGTTCAAGAATAATCAATCAGTATCAGTGCAGGCAAAATGTTTTTCATTTTTTAAAATGTATTTATTTAAACTGAAAAAGAATGCAGGCAATATTTTATATGTGATCTACCTATACTTTAGGAGATGGGCCTTCAGAATTATTCCTCTTTAAGTAATTGTGGGTTATTTGAGTATACAAAATGCCCAATAGATGTCTATATTATTAGCACCATGTAGTATGTAGTATAGTACTCTGCAGGTAGCAGTATTCACATTTTTTTTTTTTTTTTTTGAGTTGGAGTCTCACTCTGTGGCCCAGGCTGGATGGAGTGCAGTGGCACGCTCACAGCCACCATAGTGTCGACCTGCTGAGCTCAGGCGATCCTTCTGCCTCCACCTTTCAAGTAGTCGGAACTACAGGCATGCGCTACCATGTCCGGCTATTTTTTTTTAATTATTATTTATTGTAGAGACATGATCTCACCAAGTTGCCCAGGCTATTCTCAAACCCCTGGGCTCAAGTAATCCTCTCACCTCAGCCTCCCAAAGTGCTGGGATTACAGGTTTGAACCACCGTGCCCAGCCCTCATGCTTTCTTGAAAACTATTTTCCTATGGCATGGGCATCTGGGGTTTTGATCAGGAATTGGTTACCTATTCCAATTTCCATAAGGGTGAGTTTTCCTGAATTTTCTAAGATGCTTATAGTTTGAGGTTCTACATTTAGGTCTTTGTTACATTTGGAGTTGACTTCTGTGTATGGTGGTAATTAGGGGTCCTGTTTCATTCTTCTGCATGTGGTCAGCCAGTTTTCCCAATACCATTTACTGAATAGGTTCTCCTCTCCCCAGTGGTTGCTGGTGGAGGCTTTGTTAAAGATGAGTTGGTTGAGAAATTGAGGTTTTGCTTCCAGAATCACTATTCTGTTCCATTGGTCTATATGTCTATTCTTGTACCAATACCAGGCTGTTTTGATTATTGTAGCCTTGTAGTAAAGTTTAAAGGCTGGGAGTGTGATATCTCCCACTTTGTTTCTTTTGCTGAGGACTGTTTTGGCTGTTTGTGGTGATTTTTGTTTCCATATGAATTTCTGCATTATTGTTTCCAGGTCTGAGAAGAATGATGTTGGTAATTTAATTGGTTTTGCAGTGAAGTTGTAGATTGCCTTGAGTAGGACAGACATCTTAACAATGATGACTCTTTCAATCCATGAGCACGGAATATTTTTCCCTTTGTGTCTTCTCTGACTTCTTTGAGAGGTGTTTTGTAGTTTTCGTTGTAAAGGTCTTTCACTTCTCTGGTTAGAAAGATGCCAAGGTATATCATTTTTTCTGTGTGTGTGGCTATTGTGAATGGGATTGTACTTTTTATTTGGTTCTCTTCCTTTTTGTTGTTGGTGTATAAAAATGCAACTGTCTTTGCACATTGATTTTATACTCTGAGACTTTCCCAAAGTTCTTTATCAGTGCAAGGAGGTTTTTGACAGAGTCCCAGGATTTTTCAGGTATAGGATATCATCTGCAAAGAGGGATAGCTTAACTTCCTCTTTCCCTATTTGGATACCCCTAGTTTCCTTCTCTTTCCTCCTCTAGATAGAACTTCCAACACTATGTTGAACAGGAGGGGTGAGAGAGTGGGCTGCCTTGTCTTATTCTAATTTCCGGGGAAATGCTTCCAATTTAAGTCCATTTAGTAATATACTGGCTGTGGGTTTATCATAGATAGCTTTTACTATTTTGAGGTATATTACCCAGGTGTTCAAGGGTTTCTAATCAAGAATGGATGCCATAAGAGGTAAGACAGACAAGTGGGACCTCATCAAACTGAAAAGCTTCTGTGAAGCAAAAGAAAACATCAGAAGAGTAGGGAGACAGCCCACAGAATGAGAAAAGATATTACCAACTGTATATCTGACAAAGGCCTAACATCCAGAATCTACAAGGAACTCAAATGTGCCAAAAGGAAAAAAACAATCCCATTAAAAAAAATGGGCAAAAGACATTAGCAGACACTTCTCAAAAGAAGATATATGAGCAGCCAACAGACACATGAAAAAATGCTCAGCCTCACTAATCAGCAGAGAAATGCAAATTAAAACCACACTGAGATGCCACCTAGCTCCAGTAAGAATGGCCATCATTAATGAAACAAAAAACAATAGATGCTGGCGAGGATATGGAGAAAAGGGAATGCTTCTACACTGTTAGTGGGAGTGCAAACTAATTCAACCTCTGTGGAAAACAGTGTGGCGATTTCTAAAAAAACCAGAAATTGACCTTTCATCAACCCAGCAATCCTCCTTCTGGGACTATACCCAGAGAAACTCAAATCATTCTATAAAAAAAAGATACCAGCACACGCATGCTTATTGCAGCACCATTCACAATAGCAAAACATGGAACCAACACTGCCGCCCATGGAAACTGGATTGGGCAAAAAAAATGGTACATATACATGAAGGAGTATCATGCAGCCATAAAGAAGGACAAAATTATGGACTTCACAGCAACTTGGATGGATTTGGAGTCTATCATACTCAGTGATCTATCACAGAAACAAAGAATTGAGTACTACATGTTCTCATTCATGAGTGGGCCCTGAACAACTATCAAAATACTATTTTTAAAAAGGGACCGGCAGTAATGGGACACTGCCAGAGGAGGAGGGAAGTATACAACATCAATAAGACTGCCTGATCCTAATCCAGGCAAAGTGAGGTCCAATGGGAGGCCCAAAATATCACCTGTACCTAAGTCACTTTTGTATGCAATCCTGACTTGTACTCCACAACTTTAAAATAAAATAAAAATGTTTAAGACCTATTTTTCTCTGAATTATACATAATTTTAGACAAATCAACAAAATTACAACATCTGCTTTGTTCATAAAATATGAATGTTAGCCAGGTATAGTGGTGCAAGTCTGTAATCCCAGCACTTTGGGAGGCCGAGGTGAGAGGACTGTCTGAGCCTGTGGGTTTGAGACCAGCCTAGACAACATGGTGAAACCTCATCTCTACAATAAATAAATAATTAGCCAGGCATGGTACTGTGCACCTATAGTTCCAGCTACTTGGAGGGCTGAGGCAGAAGGATCACTGGAGCCCAGCAGATCAACACTGGGGTGGCCGTGAGAGTGCCACTGCACTCCAGCCTGGGTGATGACGT
Organism: Tarsius wallacei; assembly: GCA_963574415.1. Classification (NCBI taxonomy): domain Eukaryota; kingdom Metazoa; phylum Chordata; class Mammalia; order Primates; family Tarsiidae; genus Tarsius; species Tarsius wallacei. The sequence continues at coordinate 10,888 of CAUYQG010065418.1, read as the reverse complement.
GAGACTCCAATTCAAAAAAATAAATAAATAAAATAAAAAAATATATATATATGAATGTTCTTAAACTAAACACTTCTGCTAAGCATGCTAGAAAAGAAGACCCATGTTGAACAAACTTCTTTTGAGCTACTTTAACTTTTTAAATGACATATTGGGGGGGTGGCAAAATGACATTCAGTTACATCAATGCACAAAATGGCCCTAAATTATCATGGAATTAACTAACCTAAAATCTTAAATTGCATTTTTTAATTGCAATCAAGTTGTTTTTTCAGTATTTTGGTTTTTAAAAAATCTAAACAACGATACTACTTGTTTTAAATCTGTTGTGTGAAAAACAACTATTGCCAAGTTATTTGTATCATAAATTGTAAATCCAAAATACCACTAGCTTTACGCTAATATGCAAATGTGCAATCAAATTTCACTGTAAATTATTCTCATTTCCTTTCTTCACTAGACTCCAAATAAAAAAGAAAATGAAAGAATTCGGGTGTTGGGAAAAAAAGAAAATCCAGGAACTTCAATCAGATCTGCATGACTCATGTTCTGTCAATTGCAAATTTCTGATTTCTAACTTTTTTTTTTTTTTTTGAGTTGGAGTCTCACTCAGTCGCCCAGACTGGAGTGCAGTGGCCGCTCCCGGCCACTGCAGCCTCGGCCTGCTGGGCTCCGGCAATCCTTCCGCCTCAGCCTTTCAAGTAGCTGGAACTACAGGTGCGCACTACCACGCCCGGCTAATTTTTTTATTTATTGTAGACATAAGGTCTCGCCAAGTTGCCCAGGTGGGTCTCAAACCCACGGGCTCAGGCAATTCACTCACCTCGGCCTCCCAAAGCGCGGGATTATAGGCTAAGTCACCGAGCCCGGCCTGATTTCTAACTTTTAAAAAAGAAACCTCAGGGACCCTTCAAATTATGTTCAAGTCATATGCCTGATCAGACAATTGAATCACATTACTGGACTACATTTTTTCCCCCTTGATTCAGATCTCTTCTCTTGCTGCCACAAATATGTTTGTTCAGTGTAAATGGAGTGATGAAGATTGACCTTTCTAGTTGAGCAGCTGGCTGAACTGGATTTTAAATGGTATGTTTAGGATTTTACTTCACTCTATTTAAGGCAAAAATAAGTGAAATAAAAGTTCATGGATGATAGGCCAAATATCTAATTTTTATTCTAGGAATTTTAGAGCTCTGTCCCAATTCTTTTGGCAAATTCAGCATCTCATACCAGGACGATGTATAACCAGAAATGAAATGCTGAACTACTACTGTAATTAGTAGCATTCTACTTACTGTGAGTAATTAGTAGCATTCTACTTATAAGAATTGTTCCCATCTCTTTTCCTCTTCTCAAGAAGAAGGAAAAAAATTGTGTCTTTAGGCCCTGCCTAGTACCTTGACTCATTCCAATGTCTTTTCACTGATTTTCTACCTAACAGCATAAAATAATAAGACTTCCATTTCTTTCTTTCATTTGTATCTTACAACCTAACAAACAAAGCAGTCTTAGAAATTGACTGTTCTGGATACTTAAGACCACATATACTTTCAGCATTCTATAAAATTTTTATTTTCCCTAATCCTTGTTCCCTCCCCTAGTTACTCTAAACTCCTGAAATTATGAACATAGAAGATTCTATGCAACTGCCTGAGAAATTACACACTCAAAGCAGTCCTCAAAAACAAATTTCCGTGAATATCTAATGAAAAAAGGAAAGAGCCTATATTTATGAAATTTCTTTTAGAACTTCTACCTGATTTTCATTCAAAGCTAGCATGTGAGCAAGTGCTAGTTTGCATAGCTGATAGAAAGCTGAGTCCAATCATTTATTCACAGCAGGTACAATGCTAGAAGCTAAGAATGCAGAGATAAAAGACTTAGACAGACTCTTCATTCAAAGACCTCAAAGTCTAGTGGAAGAGAGAGCCACATAAACCTACCAGCACAGTATCATGGATGTCATGATAGGAGTATGCCCAGAGCAGAGCAGCTATGGGAGGACAAAAAAGAAAAAAAAAGGTAAAAAAAAAAAAAATCACCTAGCTCAAGTCTGAAAAGATTGGGAAAAGCTTCTCAGACAAGGTGGTCTGGAGAGATCCTTAGGAAGACTAGGGGTGGGAGTAGAGGGATAGGGCATTCTATTTAGAGGAAGCAGCATGTAAAAAACAGATATTCTGTTTGGGATGATGAAAGTGTCCTGGAAATAGAGAGTGGTGATGGTTACACTACATTGTGAATGTACTTAATGACACTGAATTGTACACTTAAAAATGATAAATTTTATGTATATTTTATCACACACATACACACCAAAACACAGATGTCTAGGATGGCGTAAACACCACATAAGGTATCTGTGGAGAAGACTGAGTGGCAAGAGAAAGGATTGAGATGCATCAGGTCTGGACAATAAAGGGCTTTGTATTTCATGCCAAGCCAGCATGGAATGCAAACCAGCATGGAATACTTTGTATGGAGGCTAAACCAGATGAGAAGAAAGACTGAAACTTGCATTAACAGACTCATTAGGAGGCTATCAATATACTTCAGATAAGAAATAATGGTCTGAGAGACAGTGGAGACAAAAAGAATGAATAGCTTTCCAAGACAGCAAGAAAGAAGAATAAAGGGGACTTAGAGCCTAAACGTGAAGAAATGGGAGAAGTCTAAAATGCATCTCAGGTTTGTGCCTTGAGCAATCTGGCAGATGATGGTGCCAGGAGAAGCATCAGGTTAGAGCAGGGAGCGTAATGATTTCTGCTCTGAGCTGGAAAGTTTGGACCTTTGTGGATAAAGGATGAAGATCAGCAGTAAGATGACTTGCTTGATTTCCTGAGTGTATCTGTGGATTTTGTGTTGCTTCAAGGCCCTGGCAACAAAGAGCAGTCAAGATCAGAGGAGGACATTGTTTTTTTCACCTTTGAACATACTCTAGCTCTGTCTGTCACCCTGAAATTAGGGGCTTTGACAGACTCAGGTAATAGCTCCTCTGGCAAGATCCTGAGGTTCTCAGCAGTCCCTTCAGTGAGGCTCATCAAGGACAGCATTCATCATCAAGAGTGAGCCAAAGAGGAATCACACAGTTGGCTCTTCAAGGTGGTCACCGGAATAAATGGGGGAGTTTTATGGGATACAATAGAATCTGAAAGGTAGGGGGCGGGGGAGAGAAGCAGGATGAGTTACCATCATTTCAAGAATGTAAATGGAACTTCTTTTATTCTCCTGGGCTACTGAAAACAACAGCTTACCAGTTAATAAACATTTTAGCAAAAGCAAAACCATGTCATACTGTTTGTAGACTGCTCTTTTACATTTAACAATATGGTGAGCATCTTTCTATATCATAACATTCTTCTATAATTTTGTGTTTAAAGGTGAATAGTATCTGATTATATGCCATCATTTATTCAACCAATCACCTATTGTTGGACACTAGGTTTGAACAAAACTTTTCAAAGTAATTCTAAGCAGTAAGCCCATAATTCCAAGTAATCACATTTTTATGATGACATCTAGCAATGTCTAAGCATTTTATTTGAAGATTCCTTGTCCATAAGATTCTGTTTAGATTTTTGTTTAAAACATTTGTATAAACCCTACATAGCCAGCTGAAAGAATGCACAGTAACTTTAGTAGCCCTGATTTTATAAGAAAGCAAAATTGCTCACTTGTTGGGGGATGCATTCATTTTATCAAGCAACTAACACACCATATAACAGAAGAGGCAGATAATTTACTAAATGGCACCCTCATAGCACAAAAGAATAAATGCACCTCCAATAAGTGAACCATGTACTCTTTGTCAGCAGGACCAAATGTATTGTTTTATATCTCCTTTTTCATCCTACGGATGCTTATCTCCCTGAGTTAGCAATAAATGCAGACAGAGAAGCCTCTGTTTGTGCTCAAACTGTTCCTTCTACCCATAATGTCCCTCAGATTCCCAATTTCCATGCCTAACCAACTCCTAGTTATCATTCAAGAAGATTCAACTGTTACTTCCTCCAGAAAGTAACCAACCATGCTTATCCTGAGCCAAGTGTTCCCAATATGTCTGGCCTATATATCTGAGTATAAAGCAGTTTATTGAAATGGTAATTTGACTATGGCCACACTACCCTGAGAGCTCCCGAGCTCAACAATAATTGAAACATTTTCAATGTGTAATCATTGTCACGATGCATGGTGACTAAACAAATAATGAATGATTTGTATGAATTACTATCATTGGTAATTTCCAGGAATGCAGTGGGATAGCATATGGTGACCAATTTCTCCTTCCATCAGAGATGAGACTGACCTCATCCACCTCTGTCTGTGTCTAACTATCCCAAGTTCCAAAACAGCCTCTTATTATGCCATATCTTCCAGTCCTTCCACAAACTCTTCACTAAAGTGATTATTTTCACAGGCAATGGGAGAATAAAAGAAGTTCCATTTACATTCTTGAAATGATGGTAACTCATCCTGCTCTTCCCCCTGCCCGCCCCCCCCCCACCTTTCAAATTCTATTGTATCTCATAAAACTCCCCCAGTTATTCCGGTGAGAACTAAATGTCAGCAGTGACCACCTTAGGCATGGAAATTGGGAATCTGAGGTACATTATGGGTAGAAGGAACAGTTTGAGCACAAAGAAGCTGAAAGACTTCTTTCTCTGCTTTTGTACTGAACTGTCTGTCACCTTTATAAGCCTTATGTTCTGCAATTCTGTCCTAGAATTTTTAGGTAGACACACTTCCTTAAAGGGTTATTAGAACCTCAGACTTCCCTCTTTTCCTTCTCTCTCCTAGTGCTTTTAAATAAATATTCTAAGGGTATAAATATGCTAAGGGTATAAATTAAGAAACGCCTGCCCTGACTCAAAGTCTCTCTTCCATATTAATAAACATTGTATCATTTACAGATTCATTCAGATTAACAAATAAACACCTTCTTCTCCTGCTGCCAAAAAAACAACAAAACTAAGCAACATATGCTTATTGGTGGTGCAAAACAAGCTGATCATTAATAATACTAACAGTAGTTCTGAGGAAAATTAAGAAAGAGGGTAAGGATGGAAGCTCTTCCACTGAGCTAGTTAGTAGAACGGCTGTAATGGGGTAGCAAGAAAGCTCTGGCTATGAGAGAACAGGGGATGCAACAGAAAGGGGAAGGAAATTGGGTAAAACTCAAATTGAACTCCTCAAGGGTAGGAAATAGGTCTCTCTGCTTTCTCTGTTGTATTCCATGTACATGAGAAATATCTGAAGCAGAGGGGTGGGGAATTCGAATACTTTTTGAATAATTGAGAATAAATAATGGTTGTGGTCATGATGCACTTCTTCAGCTTTAACAAACTCATTACATTATGTTTTTGGTCACTTAATATCAATTTGTTAACTGCTCTGGAGTCCTATTACTTATTTATCATCCTCCTATGACTAGCAAAAACTGAGCTACTAAGAATCTGGTTTCAATGCATATGGATATTCTACTATTTGATAATTAGACTGCTAACTAAATCTGAATGAAGCAAAACGCCCAAGTATTCATTCTTTACCAGAACTAAAAAAGAAGAAAGTGAATGCCCAGTGAATAACAACCACAGGGTCTCAAGTAAGAGTAAAAAGCTTCTGTCTCCCTCTCTTTACTCTGCTCTAAGATTTTTAATAAGGACACTTTTCTTGCTGCATGGGGAGAGTGTGCCGCTGAATAGAGACGCTAAATGTCTAATCAAATGCCTCCACTTCATTTCATATGAGCCAAACTAAATGTTGACAGACATCATCATCAATGTTTAACTTCACATTCTCTGTCTCTGCCTTTGCACTAACTAGCAAAAGGAAGTCTTTCAAACTTGAGCACCTTTTTATGCTGCTTTTTTTTTTTTTTTGAGTTGGAATCTCACTCTGTCACCCAGACTGGAGTGCAGCGGCCGCTCCCGGCCACCGCAGCCTTGACCTGCTGGGCTCCGGCGATCCTTCTGCCTCAGCCTTCCAAGTAGCTGGAACTACAGGCGCGCGCTACCACGCCCGGCTAGTTTTTGATTTATTGTAGAGATGAGGTCTCGCCAAGTTGCCCAGGCGGGTCTCAAACCCGCAGGCTCAGGCAATCCACTCACCTCAGCCTCCCAAGGCGCGGGATTACAGGCTGAGCCACCAAGCCCGGCTTATGCTGCTTCTTAATCTCAGCACCAGTTCTTAGGAAAGTGAGACAAATGAAACAAACAAGAGGCTTCTCTCTTCCAATCCCTACCTGTTCCTTCCTGTTTCTCACTGTCCTCCCATCTTTCCTTTTATTTCTGCAGCCTCAGTTCCTTCCAGACAATGTCTATCCTTCATCATGTTTTCTTTGGTTTCCCTGAATGTCCTTACTTACTAGAAAATATGGTCATCTCAGCAGATGTCAACAAGGTAAGACTAAGACTTTTCTCATTGGACTTCTTGATAAGATAGTCTACTAATGCATTTCCCAGGGACAATCTAATCTGAAATTCCTCCTACTTGATCATGGTACCTCCTTCTAGTGTATCATTTTTGTATTTTAAGTACATTTTTTGAATTATAAAAAAAAAAGACTATTTCCAACTTTTATGGATTTATTTAACAACATTTATTGACTACTTATGTTCATAGCACACATTACTGGTCATTTTTTGCAGATGCAGGACTATTCTTCAAAACAAAATCAGCCTAAAGATTAGAGATCACATATAAAAATGGACTCACAAATAGCATCATACAATAATAAAAATTAACAGGATGCTAGTCTATCTACTAGCAAGGGCCATAAAAAGTAAATTTTAAAACTTTATTTACATTTTTATGGACACATAGATACAATGGATTTTTTTTCAGTCAGGGTCTCAATGTCACCCAGGCTGCAGTTCAGTGGTACAATCACAGCTTACTGCAGCCTCCACCACCTGAACTCAGGCAATCCTTCCGCCTCAGTCTCCCAAGTAGCTGGGACTACAGCGTGCACCACCATGCCCAGCTAATTTTTTAATTTTCTCATAGAGACAAGGTCTCGCTGTGTTGCCCAGACTGGTCTCAAATTCCTGGGCTCAAGCAATCATCCCGCCTTGGCCTCTCAATGTGTTGGGATTACAGGTGTGAGTCACCACACCAGGTCTGGATTTTTTTTCCTGCCCAACATGTGAACTGTCTTCAATACTCTGTAAGTACTAGTGGGAGACACTATAGAAACTGAAAATACCAGATACTCACTTTCCCAGCCTCCTTTGCAGTTAGGATAGAGTACATGACTTGGGCTTGACCAATCAGACACTCCTACCCTGGCCTTTGACTCTGAGCTGTGACAGTAAAAAATCAGGAACCAAGGAGAATAATACATTCTGGTAGTCAGCAGAGGCAGCTGAGATAGTTGCAGCACCAATATGAAGAGCACAAGGGTAGACATCACAGCAGTGCAGCATTGGTGCCTAGTTTTTAGGGCCCTGGTGACAGTGGGGCTAACTGCAGCATCCATTTAGATGTTTAGAGGTGGAGGCAGCAGTGTCCGCTCCAGACTGGCTCTGTAGTGTTTTTCCGGGCCATTAGTGCTCCCTAGTCTCCCTTGTTGTTATCCATTTTCCAAGCCTGCGTCTGCACCCTTCCTATAAATGTTCTGAGCTATCCAATGTCATTTCAATAAAGTTCTCTCCTGTTAAAATCAACCAAAGTCAGTTCTCGTGGCTTGCAACTAAGTACTCCAATACAATGAGCTAGTGGCTAGCAGGTAGTGATATTAATCTATCAAATTAACATTTGTTGAGGACCCATTCAGCATACCATAACTTTTGGGAGGGTCAGATTTAATGAGGTACAATTTACAAAAAAGTAAGATTCAGCCTTTTTAAGTAATGTGTGTTGACAAATATTACAGTCATAACCACCATCACAATCAAGATATTAAAATATTTCCATCATCTATAAAAGTTGTCTTGTATCCTTTTGCAGTCAATTCCTTCTTCCTATCCCCAGTCACTGGGAACCACTGATGTAATTTCTGTCTCCATTTTTTGCTTCTTCGAGAATGTCATATAAATTATATAGTATGTAACTTTTTGTCTGACTTTTTTCATTTAGAATAATGAATTTGAGATTCATCCATGTTATTTCATAGGTCAGTAATTTGCTCCTTTTTATTGCTGAGTATTTATTTTATGCATGTACCACAACTTGCTTTTCCATTCACCAGTTGTCTCCTACACTAGCCTTCTGAAGCATAAAAATTTGTCAAAATAGTTATACTCTAACTTTTGGGAGCTTAAACAGTGGAAATCTTAGGACAATGTAAAGGAAATAAGGTATTCTCTTTACCATAAAGCACCTAATTATATTTTTTAAAGTAATATGTGCTCAGATATACATATATTTAATTTTTCTTTGTATTCCCTTTTGGCACATTTGTAAAAATAAAGATAACATTATTGGTGCCTTCTAATGTCGCAAGAAAATTATAAGAAAAATTCTTCAGGAAAAAATTTCAAGAAATATATACGTATATTTTTGTTTCTCCTTTGCCTAGAGTATCATTATAGTACAATGTAATAAACAGCACAATGCTATTTCAGTGCTAGTTTCTTTTCTTTTTTTTTTTTTTTTTGAGTTGGAGTCTCACTCCACTGCCCAGGCTGGAGTGCAGTGGCACACCACGGCCACCCCAGCGTCAACCCACTGGGCTCAGGTGATCCTTCTGCCTCAGGCTTCCAAGTAGCTGGAACTACAGGCGTGCACTACCATGATCGGCTAATTTTTAAATATTTTTTTATTTTTTATTGTAGAAATGAGGTCTCACCAAGTTGCCCAGGCTGTTCTCAAACCTGTGGGCTCAGGCAATCCTCTCACCTCAGCCTCCCAAAGTGCTGGGATTACAGGCTTGGGCGACCGCACCCGGCTATAATAAAGTTCTTTAATAATAAAGTTAAAATCTCCAGGCAACCAGGGTACATATTTATACTCATACTAAGGAAAGCCAACTCACTCAATTTATAAATGATTAGTATTAGTGAAATAATACTATTCTGGATAAAATATGATTCAATATATATTAAATGAAGGATGCTAGATATTGCAGCATATAATAAACCTCAGAAATGAAATAATAAACTTGGACATATGACATTTACTGATTTAGAAAGATTTTCCTGCCATTTTACAGTTCTACTGTAAAATATATCATATTTGGGAAATATTTACTGTTATTTATCAAAAGCCACCTTGATCATTAGCAAAGCAAAATAAAGAATTGAAATTCACCTTCCACTCCACCCTACAAGCTAACCATTCTTTATGTAGTTTCAAACCTAGTATTCAAGTTCCTCCTCATTTCCCCTCATTTCTTAAAGAAAGAACTTGAGGCCGGTTCGGTGGCTCAGCCTGTGATCCCAGCACTTTGGGAGGCCAAGGCGAGTGGATTACTTGAGCCCGCCGGTTCGATACCAGCCCGGGCAATTTGGTGAGACCTCGTCTCTACGATAAAATTAAAAATAGCCAGGCATGGTAGCGCGCGTCTGTAGTTCTGGGCTACTCCGAAGGCTGAGGCAGAAGGATCGCTGGAGCCCAGAAGGTCGACGCTGGGGTAGCCGTGAGCACGCATGCCACTGCACTCCAGCCTGGGCGAAGGAGTGAGACTCCAACTCAAAAAAGGAAGGAAGGAAGGAAGGAGGCAGGCAGGCAGGCAGGCAGGCAGGCAGGAAGGAAGAACTTGGGGAATTCAAAGGAGTAGACTGTAACAGGGACCTGCAGTCATAGCAAACAGCAGCAACATCAGCGATAGGATTCTTCAGCTGAATGGGAATAAAATTTCAACCTTCCTGAGTACTCAACTTCAGAGTAACCCTAGAAATAAATGAAAATGTCTTCAAGAAATGGCAAATCTGAGAAAAAGTAAATGGATGAGACCTACTTGTACCTCTAGTTATAAACATTCAGCTGAGTTTCTGGTCTTTAAATCTTGAAATTTCACCACACTGCCATTTGTTCATCAAAACAAAATGGGATAATGATACCTTTCTAAAGTTAGTCAGTTTAAGCAAGGTAATAAGCTGAAGGAAAAAAGTAAGCTTAGGGTACTTAATAATATAAAACAGAAATTATAAACACTGCCTAAAAATTAAAGGACCCTGACAAAAGCAGAAATAGTTTTATTAAAGTTAATGAAGAAACTCACAAATTTAATCTTAGGGTCAATTATTAATTTAGTAGAAGGTAGTCACATTACTCTAAGAAAGAGAATAACTTGAAAAGTTATCTGTTAAAAGATATTTCAAGAAATAAATTCTGGCCAGGCTCAGTGGCTCACACCTATAATCCCAGCACTTTGGGAGACTGAGGCAGGAGAATCATTTGAGGTCAAGAGTTCAAGACCAGCCTGGGCAACACAGTGAGACCTCCAACTCTAAAAAAAAAAAGTCGCTGGGTGTTATGGCATGCACCTGTAATGAAGTAGGAACATCATTTGAGCCCAGGAGTTCAAGGCTGCAGTGAGCCATGAGCATGCCACTGTACTCTAGCTGGGTAACAGAGTAAGACCTCAATTCAAAAAATGAAAGAAATAAATTCTGAAGGTATTCTCAACCGAGAGTTCTCAGGACATTTAAGAATAAATACATCAGCCGGGCTCGGTGGCTCAGCCTGTAATCCCGTGCTTTGGGAGGCTGAGGTGAGTGGACTGCCTGAGCCTGCGGGTTCGAGACCCACCTGGGCAACTTGGCGAGACCTCATCTCTACAATAAATCAAAAATTAGCCAGGCATGGTAGCGCGCACCTGTAGTTCCAGCTACTTGGAAGGCTGAGGCGGAAGGATCACAGGAGCCCAGCAGGTCGAGGCTGCGGTGGCCGGGAGCTGCCACTGGACTCCAGTCTGGGCAACGGAGTGAGACTCCAACTCAAAAAA